>JAHWFO010054114.1:325318-361655 GCA_023313115.1 Rhysida immarginata
CCACGCCCACCTCATTAATATGCGCGTATTTGAGGACCTTATCTACTCATATCTTAGTATTGAAATTTCCAATGAACCATACTGTTTCCACATCAAATCTCTGCTACTGCCACCCAATATAGTAGGTGAATCGATTGGTATGTAAACTAAATTGAAATGTTTCTTCAAAAGATAAGAGTATGTTGGTACATTACTATCCAATTCCACATTGACACTGATTGGTCTAGTTTTTAGTGAATAGTTCATCGCACTGAACAACATTTCCATTATCAGATATCGACACAGCAGGATGAATATAAATTCTGCCCATTATAAATTATACTACATCATTATACAACACTTCAACCATACAAATATCACCGATACAAGCGTCAGTCATTCGTCTATAGTTTGATAGATTCGCATGTGGTTAAAGATTTAATATTTCTGAAGATCGCAACACCACACAGTGGGCCAGAACGCTGCAGAACCTGGACAAAACCAGAAGTTCAGAGCTTTCTGATATAAGTACATAAGATTCTGTTAAAAGCAAGTGAAAATTGTATTTCCTTGATATGAATGAAGATATTACTTGCATTTTTGGAAATATTAATTATAAATTTAATGAATATAACATTATCAGAGAATCAAACCAATACAAATAATAGCGGGATAGAAGTAATTGGTTGTAAAGTGAATAAACGTTACAGAGACATTATAAGCTTATAACATACACTGAGTAAGCATATTATTATGACCACCTGAAATGTTTATGCAAATGCGCGCACGGACGTCGCCACAATGTTGCTAGCGGGCCGGACCAATATAAAACGGGAAGCTGTGAGTGTCGTCGACAACAGTAGACGTGTTCCATTTTTCAACTATGGATAAACGACGCAATTTAACAGCCTTCGAACGCGGGATGATTGTAGGTGCTCGGAGTTATGGAGCGAGTTCAGCGAAACAGCAGCATTCGTGGGGTGCTCAAGAGCAGCCGTCGTTAAAGTATTTAAAGACTGTATGGTTAGCCGGAAGACGGGGTCTGAACGTTCGCGTTGTGGCCGCCCATGGATGGTTGATGATCGGACAAAACGGAGACTGTCACGATTGGTAAAGGATGATAACAGAAGGGCAACTGTGCATCAAATCACTGCTGACCTTAATCAGGGGTCCTCCAATACGGTCTCTGAATGCACTGTCTGCCGCACACTGGATCGCAAGAGATACGGCAACCGAAGACCTGTCCGCATACCTTTGCTGTCTGCAGCTAACAAGCGGAAACGACTCCAATTCGCTCAGGAGCACAAGGACTGGACTATCAAGCAGTGGAAACAAATCGCGTGGTCTGACGAGTCACGATTCCAGTTACATCATGCAGACCTCCGCGTGATAATCTGGCGGAAACAGCACGAAAGCATGGACCCCGCATGCATGAGTACAACCCTTCAAGCCGGTACGGGCTGTGTTATGGTCTGGGGAATGTTTTCCTGGCATGCGTTAGGTCCGATAATACGTGTTAAATAACGTCTGCATGCCATTGCATATCTCCGCATCGTTGCCGATCAAGTCCATCCAGTCATGTTGATGGCGTACCCCAATGGAGATGGCTACTTCCAGCAAGACAAGCCGCCATGCCACAGAACTCGTATTGTGCAGGAGTGGTTCCGGGAACATGAGGGGGACTTTACTTTACTTTGGTGGCCCCCACAATCCCCAGATCTCACTCCAGTTGAGCATTTGTAGGACGAAGTCAAACGAACCATCAGACGGCTGGATCCACCACCGTCCAATCTAGCACAACTAGACAGTGCTATCCATCAGGCATGGTGTCAGGTTCCTTCCACCACCTTCCAACACCTCGTGGAATCAATGACACGAAGAATCACCGCAGTATTAAAGGCAAAATGTGGCCCAACGAGATACTGACAGGTTGCTCACTCAATGTATGACTTAAGGCTATTTACATACTGAAAATAAATGAACTAAGATTGTGGATTTGGGAAAAATACATTGCATTTTGTAAACTAAGGATATTATTTCATACTATGTACACATTACAGAAATTGTTAATTGTAAAATTTTCAATCACTTTTATCGTCCGAATCTGCCCTAGAACCAACATCCAGTGGTGAAAACAACTACACAACTTCAGACATTAATGATCATTTGGTTTCTTGGGAATAGATCTCCTGCTGGATATAAGCAGATCGGATGTCACTAACAGAATTTTAAATAAATCTTGGTTACATGACGTTCTGGAAGTTTTCCCCGTGTGTTCTTGTCTTATTCTTTTTAGATCTTTGTTTCCTCCTGAGCATCTTCGGACAACTGTCCAATTGGAAGTATGAAGGACTGAATAATTTGTGAACCGTGAACCAAGTTCTTGTGGACAGATGTCAGCATGTTGTACCATGGATATTCCTTTACTAATAGCTTGGCTGTTTCCAAAGAGAACACATCAAATGCTTCAGGTTTGATTTCGTAGCCACTAGGTAGTGTCATGCAGGATAACGGCAAAACGCGTGATGATGTCTTCTTTCACCCCCGTTATTTCTGCGGACAAACTTGGATCCTTGAAGAAACGTCTTGCCGTGTTTCCATTATTCGATTCTCTACAACCACTGGCCTAACTCGGACCGCAATAGGCCTGTCTTCTTTTTTAAGGATTCCTATATTTCTTTCTTTCTTTGCTGTACACTTTTTTAACTTCTGCTGTTCTTGCATCCCATTTTTTAGTTTCTAGTCTGTAGGCAACATGCAGTATCCACTCCAGAAATCGTACTCAGGCATGCAAAGTCGAAAGATCAAACTGGAAGCTTGATTCATTCACTTGCGCATCTCTGGTTCGGACTTTATCAATGTCGTTCATTTCTTTAGTCTGTGCCCGACTGACATAGCAAATTTGGGCCGACGAGGTTTCTGATATGGCGTTGCATGCTTTTCCGTCAACCACTGTGAAAACCATTTTGTGAGAGACGGAAATAGTTTTGTCTTCTGTTGAAATTACAGTTGGTTGCAAGTTCTCTATTTGTTGGTTGATATATTCAGCTTCCTCTTTAATCAGACTTGCTGTTTCTTAAAACTAAATCCTGCGCGGTCTGGAGTAACGGGTAGACGATGATCGTGGATTCTGCCAGCTTATCTTCATCTTTGACTCTTTTGCTGTGTAGAGTTGTATGGGAACAAGTGAGGTAATGAACAAGTCACCATCATCGCTCTTAATCTTAGCCTCGTCAGTTTCACATTTGTATTTCTGTTTATATTTGCTGTGTACAATACAACCATCACAACCCCATTTCGTAATTAATACGGCTTCACCTTGTTGATCAGGAAAAATGATGATACTTAAAACTTCTTTCTGATGAGAAATGAGTCTGGATATGATATGGTTAAGAAGAGCATGAACTTTGACTTCTGTCAAGGTGTTGGTGATGATAGTGTGCTCGGACGATGGGTAACACGGTTGTTTTGCTGATCTCACATCATTATACGGTGGGTAAATGTCAGCATCCTTCTGTCTGGCACTTAATCTTAGGATTTGGTACCGGTGTTTACTTAGGTTTGCTTCCACGAGTAGGAAAAGTGCTTCGTTCACAGTATAAGGAATAAGAGTGTTTTTCTTAGAAGTTTCTCTCTAGGCTGTCCTTATTCTTTCTGCCCTTCTTTGTAGTAGTTGCCTCTTTTATCAATTTTGCAGCCTGTTCTTTGCCAGATGCTCTAAAATTCATTTGTGCAGCATAATACAGCACATGACTGCTGTGTGACTTTCGAAAGACGTCAGTTTTCCTACGTTTTGTTCGTTCGCAACTTTCTTCAAATGGTGTTTGTGGACGCCAAGGTGTTGGACGCCCACGCGTCATCCAAAAAAACGTCTGAGACTGACCCGCTTGGTAAAGTAAGATTGGCGCCAGACAGTGGCTCAGCTGACAGCCCTATTCAATGCAGGTCCAAGTGCAAGTGCTTCGTAACACAGTTCAGTGGACATGTCGGATATGGGACTGCGCAACAGACGACCCACTCGTGTGCCTCTGTTGACCAAGTGTCATTGTCAACTACACCTACAGTGGGCCCGGGAACATCGAGACTGGACCATGAATCCACGAGACAGTTACCTGGTCGGATGAATCACGATTTTTTATTCATCACATGGATGATCGTATCGGGGTACGCCGCTTTCCAGGCGAACAGTTACTCCCCCTTCGTGTACAGCAGGCCATACACAGGCTAGTGGTGGCGGTATTATGCTTTGGGAGACGTTCTCATGAGCGGCTGTGGGACCCGTTGTTATGGTAGAACGGACCATGAAAGCTGCGGACTATGTCAACATCACTGCGGGCCAGTTGTATCCTTACATGGCATCTGTCTTCCTAACTGGAAATGGAATCTTCCACTAAGACAACGTCCATGTCACAAGGCTCGAATTATGTTGGAGTGTTTCGAGGAGCATAAGGATGAATTCCAATTAATGTGCAGGCCACCTAACCCGCCGGATCTTAATCCGACAGAGCATATTTGGGATGTCGTGGACTGGCAGCTCAGAGCACAAACATCACCATGTCGGAATATCTAGACTTTGCGTGATCACTGCTTAGACATTTGGTACAACCTATCTTCAGTCATCTACCAAGAACTTGTGACATCCCATGCCAAGGCGAGTTGCAGTTGTTTTGCAGGCCAAAGGTGGCAAATCGCGTTATTGAGTAGGTGGTCATAATGTTTTGGCTCTTCAGTGTACGCCGGCCAGGTGGCCGAGAGGGCTAGGGCATAGGCTTTCTAGTTCTTGAGTCCGCCTGGTCGTGGGTTCGAATCCCGCCGTGGGCATGAATGATTGTGTTTGTTCCAGGCTGCGTACAGATAGAGGACGATTCAGTCAATTTCTGACCATTTCAGTAGTATAATTTATTGACCCATTAATGTTTACAAACTTAGCATTTCAGTATGATATTTTAGGCAGTTCGGATTTTTAATCCCATAGAAAAGTCTTGATGATATGCTCAATGTGGCCACCAAGAACGTTTTGAACTGCTCGCATCCGAATGATGAAGTTGTTCATAGATCTATCCACAAGGGTGCAGCAGTCGACGATGCTTTGTCGCAGCTGGTCTAAAGTTCTTGGTGCTGTAGTGAACACACTGTCTTTAAGGAACCGCCAAAGATAAAAATCACATAGGTTTAGGCCAGGACTCGCAGGGGGCCAAAGAAAGCCACCCCCGAATCGATCTGGAAACCTGTTTGAAATGACACGATTTCCGAATTTCTGATTGAGAAAGTCTAGCACTTCATTAGTGGTGTGAGGTCTATCCCCGTCCTGTTGAAACCATTGATGTCGAAGCGGTATACGCCTCCTTCGCAACTCGGGGATGAAGAAGGTTTCCAACGTGTTAAGGTAAGCCTGTGACGTTACAGTGCCCTCAAAAAAGAACGGACCAATGATGCCTCTTTTGGAAATCGCGCACCAAACCATAACCTTTCGTGGATGAAGAGGTGACTTATGGATCTCATGAGGGTGCTGGGAACCCCAAAAACGAACGTTGTGTTTAATAACGTCACCTGACGGATGGAAGAAGGCCTCATATGACACCCACAAGTTGTCCACAATGTCCTGATTGGCTTCCATTTCTGCTCCAAACTCCATCGCAAATTCTTGTCGCTTCTGTTTTCCAGTGTCTGTTAACTCCTGATAAACATGGATCTTATACGGGAACAGGTGTAAATCCTTTCTCAAAATTCGCCACGTCGTGGTATAAGACAGCCCTTCTTCAATGGATAGGCGGCGAACAGATTTTTTGGTAGGGGAATCGACCAACCTTGTGCGAACATTTTCGACAACTTCGGCCGTTCGAACACGAGCTTCGCTCCCGCCTTTTTTCTTGCCTTAACACATCCAGTGGCACGAAATTGCTTGACAGAATCCATGATTGCTTGCCTGCCTGGTGCGTCTCGACACTTATACTCCTTCCGGAACTTTTTTTGCAAAGTTACAGGTGATTTTGTCTCGAAATACCATTCGACAACCTTGCATTTCTGCTCTGTTGATAAAGCGGGCGTCATTTTTCAACAATACGATTTTCATGCAGCGCCGTTGCAAAAATACTAACTCCAACTATTTAGAAATTCGATTTGGCGCTAATATTCTTTCAATTGTTTATCCCTAATGCACGTCATTCGAGTGAAATGGTCAGTAATTGACAGAATCACCCTGTATAACTTGTGTAAAAGGCGTAACATGACCTTAGTAGTCGACGCCAAAAGTCTAATAAACCAACCAACCAACCATCTTCAGTGTATGCTCATATGATATCTTTTACTCGATCTGATCTCCCCAATAAAATGCTGAAGTTCTTTTATACTCATTAACAATGACCCTGTATACAAATCAAGATGACATCATCGCTGCTGGATATGATACTTTTTACTGAGGTCACTCGTGCTGGATATCTCACTGTTAAAAGTTTCTGTGAACTTAACTGATAATTTTTCCTTGAGGATAATCCCGTTACCCTCAAAGTCGAAAATATCAACATTGATCTGAAGAAAGAAGTAAGGCATCAGCAAAACTGCAGATTCTTCAGTGAACTCCTAATGGATTGTAACAACTCGCTCGATGTTGTAGTTATACGTATGACATTAACCATAATGTCAAATCATCACCAAACGTAAAAGAGATGGCATCGATGCAACCGCCTCTGCCTGGGGAAGCAAGCTCCTAATCACCTTAAGCTCACTCCTGTTATTCGAAGCGTAATTGTTCAAAGGAGTGCCTTGGCTCAAGACTAAGAACAAGAGACTAGAGCAAATAGTCCATGAGGAGATAAAAAGATCTTCGCAATGAGAGATGGAGCGATGAAGTTAATACACTGCCGGCAAAAAAATAACACACGTAAGGAGTGGGTCAATTCTATTGAAATTGCACATGGGTATAGTGTCGATGGCATACAACATATGTTTTAAATTATTACACGATATATGCACAGTATCTTCGCACAGGGTGTCCCGAAAGCCCCAACAGAACAGTTTAATATGCCGTATACGCTCCATGAGCATGAATACAGGCCTGGACTCTTGCAAGCATATGGTCGTACAGATGCTGGATATCATCCTGAGATGCATTGTTCCAAGCGTCCAGAACCTTTCTTATGGCTGGTGGGCTGCGACCATGGATATACTGTCAATCATATCTCAAACATCCTCAGTTGGACAAGTCTGGAGACCGTACTGTCCAGGTAAGTCGAGCCACATGTTAAAAAGATTGTAAGATAGCACGGGCAGCGTGTAGCGTGCGTTATCCTGATCAAATTGTAACTGATGGCACCCTTCATCATTATGCTGGATGTTGGTCCTGTGTGCCGTAGACGAATGCACTGTGGAAAATGTCTTTCCTGGTCTTCGTCGCACACGATGGCGTCTATTATTTGTGTGCAAGGCAGAATATCCTCTCATCGCTGAAGACAACAGACCTCCATTCAGCTCGCCAAATAGCTCTTTCAAAACACCACCGTAACCGCAGAGAACGGTGTTCATTCAGAAGTGGTAGTCTGGCTAGACGAACACGTGACTGCATTGCTACTGCAGGTAAGTGGTTGCAAATGGTCCGTCTTAATACGGATAGTGTTACTCTGGCCCTTATCTCTGCTGTGGATGCTGTGCGGGTGTTCAGTGCTTCCCTTACAATCCGACGGTTTTGGCATGGATCAGTAAAGCGTGGGCGTCCGGAACCAGGTCTACCTGTATGAGTTCAGTTAAACCTTAAGATCTCGAGCCCTGAGTGAAATGATCGATAACTTAAAAAAAAGAGGAGTACATGTGATAATTCCATCATATTAAGTCGTGTCAGAGAATTAACTTCCTTTTTTTAAGTTTGTTAATTTAGTTTGATACTTCCCTGTTTTAAGTCAGGGATTTAGATGTTACGGTTTGACTATACCCTCTGCAGACCACTGCTGCCAACATCGAGCCACCACAGAAACATTCCGTCCAATGTGGATCGCGATTTGCCGATAAGGCCATCCTGCCTCTCGAACTCCCACAATGCGACTTCTGTCAAACTCCGTTAGGTGCTGTACAGGAGTGCGGATTCATGTTCGGACTAACACCGATGCCGGATTGATGATTTAAATTAGGGATGAACCGTTTTTCCATTGGCTGGACTTTCGGGAAACTCTTCACCAGGATCTTGTGCACATATCATTGTTTTTTTCTTTTGCATTTTTGGTGTGTTTTCTCTTTTACGCTGACAATCGTCAATCTTATGCTTCAACTTGCATTTTGTAGATGACCTCTTGGGTCTGGCATCTTACCTATCTCGATGTAATTCTTTTGGTATCTGCGAGATAGGGTGAGTTATGTAAAAGCACTACTTCCGTAGTAATTCTTTGGCCGCTGTTCGATTGCCGATTGTCCTTGTACTTTTGGTTCTGTTGATGATGGTTTATCGAAAGCCACCAGCCGCTTAATAAAAGTATTTCATATTTCTTAACCGATTCCCGTCTGATTAATTTTTGTTAGAATTGAACGAAGTGATATTGAACGAATGATATCAATTTTGTATCACTGGAAATATTCAATGGGAAGATATGTCGTGTAGTACCTCAAACAACTCGTAACGACGTATCATGAACGAATATAATGAGAAATTGATAAGTCGGAAATAGAAATTCAAAATCTTCTGGTCCATTTTTCTTTTTGGATGAAACTTTAAGTAGGTACATCTATTTGAGCATGTTTGAAAATTGACCCATGCTATAGCTGCAAGTGGTTTTGTGGACTTCACCTTTGAAAAGGATGGTGCTCCGTCACATTTCTATCGTGAAGGTCGTAAATTTGAACACCATCTTGCGAAACCCACTACTATTCTAATAAAGCGCAAAGCTAAAATAATTATAAGTGTGAAAAAGAAATTACGTGTATACGTATCTAAGAGAGATGGAAATTTTGATGTCTTTAATATTAAAATCGGGAGTCGACGTGTCATGGCGGTTAAGCATGGAAGCAGGAATGAAGTGCTCGTGATAAATGGAAGGAAAGGGTGAACATTAGATGAGAGTTTGCAGAAATTACGTATTGAATGAACTAATAAGTGTATGGAGAACTGAATTTGAAGAGAATTGGTGATATTCGAGAATAAAATTATTGATTACAAAATAATTGGGAAATTGAGAAGCGAAAGTTTATTACAAAGGAAGAAACCATTATGGGAGATAGATAGAGAAAAGAAAGCCATGGTACATTGGACGAGTTTATAAAACTAAAGAGAAGTGGGGAGGATGCGTTTAAAAGTTCGAATTTGACGGTGAGAGCGCCGGAAAAAGGACAGAGAGAGAAAAGTAATAGAATGGGAGAAGAGAATAATATGGAAAAAAATAGAGGAAATTTTGAAAATTGTTCGGTCTATCAGAAGAGAAAATGAATTGATAAGAAAAGAGATACGATAATTGAAAGAGATGATAAGACTTGATAAAATAGAAAATAAAAATGAGAGAAGAAGTATTGGAAGAATTGAATAAGATGAAAATGAAAATGAAGGAATATGGGAGGCAGATGGAAGATTTCGAAAATAGAAGTCGAAGAGACAATTTGGTGATTAAAGGCTAAGAAGAGGAAGAGAGAGAGACAGGAGAAAAGTTAGAAGAGATGGTAAATGATATGATGGAAGAATATTTTGGATGGAAATTAATGTCAATTGAGCATATATACAGTATAGAGTAGGAAAAGAAAGAAGATATGGAATAAGACCAATTGTGATGAAATTAAGAGATAGAAAAGAAAAGAAAAAGTACTTACTTTTTATGGAGAATATGAATTTAAAGGGGGGGGGGAGGGTTCTAGAAATTAAGGCGTCGACTACTTAGGTCATTTTACGCCTTTTATACACAAGTTGTATCTGTACGAAGCCCGGGACAAACAAACATCCATGCCCACGGCGGGATTCGTACTCGAGAACTAGAAATCCTACGCCCTAGCCCTCTCGGCCACCTGGCCGGACAGAATTTAACCCGGCGTCACTCGCGCGAGCGGTGTTTACACCGCACTTTTTGATTTTTTTGATTTAGCTCATCATACAGTGGCACTACCTTGTGATGACTTCCATGTATTCCAAGTAAAATTTATTGGCAACAGCTAGCGCCAATAAAAAATGTTAAAATTAAAAATTAAAAAAGTTAAACTTAACAAATTAGAATGTAAAAATTAAAAAAAAAAGCTACGATTTTGGCATAAATTTATAAAAGTATAATAAAAATCATTTTTTTATTTTATCTCACTGAGTTCTTTTTTATCAAATAAAATCACTTTTAAAAAGTGCGGTGTAAACACCGCAGCGCGGGTAGTGCTGTTATAAAATTTGACGCGAGTGACGCCGGGCTACAAGAATCAAGATTTTTATTGATGAAGATAGTGCTGTACAAACTATGAGCAGGAAGGAAAAAAATGTTAAAAATAATTAGTACAATAGGATGGTTATAAGTGGAAGACAATATGAGTGGAATGATGAAGAGGAAGGAATTAGAGAAATTGGGAGAAAAAACGGGAAAGAGAAGAATGGAATAGAAATGGACGAATGACAGTAGAAGAACATTTGCCGGATATGGATAGAGTAGATAGAGAAGAGAAAGAGAAATGGGAAAAAGATGAAAATAGAAAAATGTGACAAGTGTGGCAAATAATTTCTTGGAATCTTGCAGATATAATAAACCATTAAGGAATGGCATAACCAAGTACCGAAAGGTTAAATTAAACCATTCGCGGAAATATATTTTTAAACAGCCCTATGTTAACATTGCATGTTTCTAATGGACGATAAAGATACCATTACACCACGTACATTGGAACCAATTTCGAGTATCATTAATTTTACGTTATATTCATTCACGACACATCATTCCAAGTTGTTTGATATATTACATGGCATTTTTTAGCATTGAAAGTTCCAATGAACTATAATTGCTCAACTAAACCAGGTTCCTTGAAACCAATTTCGACTATCATTAATTTTACGTTATATTCAATCATGACACATCATTCCAAGTCGTTTGATATGTTACATGCCATATTTTAGCATTGAAAATTCCAATGAACCATAATGGTTCCAATAAACCAGGTTCCTTGAAACCAATTTCGACTGTCATTAAATTTACATTATATTCTTTCATGACACATCATTCCAAGTTGTTTGATGTATCATATGCCATATTTTAGCATTGAAGTTTCCAATGAACCATAATGGTTCCAATAAACCAGGTTCCTTAAAACAATTTGGACTATCATTAATTTTACGTTATATTCATTCATGACACATCAGTCCAAGTTGTTTGATATATGACATGCCATATATTAGCATTCAAAGTTCCAATGAACCATAATGATTCCACTAAACCAGGTGTATTTAAAACAATTTAGACTACCATTAATATTCAATAATGAGACCTTATATTCATTCATATGTATATCAAAAAGCAACTTTCAGTACTTAATAATAGTAAAATTTCATGTTTAAAAATAGAAAAAACTATTTTTAAAAAGTTCCCAATAGATGGTGACACAAAATTGAAACTTAAAACCGTGCACGAAAAATTGTTTTAAAAAATGCTCCCAAAAGATGGCACTGCCATCTGAATATCGATTTTTATTGAATAATGTCGAAAAAATAATTTTTCGAGAAATTTCAGGTAGACAGTGCTCTTCTCCTTGCTTTGATTGTCAGGTGTGCATAATTTCATCAAGATCAGAATAAAACTATAAATTTGTATAAGACACAAATATAAATACATACAAACATACATACAAATATGAAATAATTAAAAATAAGATATAGCCAGCAGTACTAATATTTGGAATAGACCAACATAACTTAAGAATGATCCCAAATTGCAATAAAAATAAAATAAGGTAAGAAATGCATGAAAAACGAAAGATTTTACAAGTTGCAACCTTATGGTGCCTTTGGACAAAAATGGCTGCCGCCAAGGGAGTGTCCATACTAAGGTTATTTCTACTACAGGTTTGGCAATTACGCCGCTTTCAATGGGAGAGCTTGGCAGTTCGCTAAAAAGTGCCGCTGAGGGCGCTGAGCTTCACAGCCTAGGCCACATGGGTGAAGATAGAAAGCGTGAAGCTGCAGTCTATCAACATCATTTCAAATGACTTCATCTACATCCTCAATAGACTAAGTTTATTATTTTCTACCATCAACATCATCTTCAAAGGACTTCATTTATTCCTCAATAGACTGCATCGTTTGTTCAATAAGTTTTCTTACACCTCAAGTTTCTTCTCATCGTTTTTCAAGGTTGGTGACTTTATTTTATTTTGTTTTTTATTAAATTTTAATTTACGATTTTCCCCATTAAAAGGAGAACACCCAGATTAAATTTAAACTTATCATTTAAACTCCTTCTAGATCAATAATACGTACATTGTAAAATTTTATATTTCAATAAGGCTACACTTTATAATTAGGCAGCTAAACAAAAATTCAACGAAAAATGTTAAACACTTGATTCATGCAAAGCTGTCTAAGTTATAACACTAAAACATAATTATTATTGAATTGTACTGATCTGGATAGTCAAATTGTTTTATATTTTGGTTTATTGTTTTGATTAATAAAATTGTTTTATATTTGAGTTTGCTTTCATGTCATTAAAAAATTTTAAAATTTAAAACTTTAAAATACAGTTTCAATGCTTCAAACAGAACAATCTTTTCAATGTTAAAAACAGAGGCTGGCCAAACAGAGGCTCTGCGTTCTGCGCCATCTATCATCATCCGGTGGCAGCCTGCCAAGCTCTGAAGGCAGAGTTGCCAAACCTATAGTAGAAGTAACCTTATCCATACTTTATCTATCTAGAACTTTAAGAAAACTTACGTCGCTGCTCCCTCCTTTGGCGAAAAAACATACTACATGTATTTACCACAGATAACAGCTTGTTCAATCGACAGTTTCCAAGTTTCACCGCAGTAAAGGAGGAGGGCGCTTTTAAGTAGGTTGAAGAAAGCCTTTTTAGCATTGAAAACGTTTTACAACTGCTACCCTTCTATTGTTTTCTACTGGTTAGCCTACAAACAGGCTGCATATTTACATATATATGTAATCTTATATATTATATAATCTTATATATTAATTTTATTTAATACTTAATCTTATATATTAATCTTAATCTTATATATTAATCTTAATCTTATATAATTGTTAAAAAAAATTTTTTAATAACATGTCGCATTTTTTTTTTGAAAAGAAACATTCTTTGGCTTGTTAATGGTGCATATTAATTAATATCTAGGAATATTGTTTCATTTTGACATTTGGATGGATTTATTTCCAGCTCGCATCTCCCCCTTCCAGGAGACTAGCTGATTGGGACGAAAGGATGATGGTGAAAATAGACAAACACAAACATCCATGCCCATGGCGGGATTCGAACCCGCAACTCGCTGGTTACAAGAGCAGCAAGACCTGCGCCTCAACGCTCTCGGCCACCGAGCCGGCATTTTGACACTTTAAAAGACTTGAACAGCTGTAGCTCTGTGCATAAGTAAACACAGTTGTTACCAAGGTTTTCCCTCACTAAAAGTGCCCTCACGTGAGAAGTCGTTGAACTAAGGCGGTCTTAAGATTTCAATGGAAATCGTGTCGATTGAACAGGCTGTTATCTGTATAGTAGGCTGTGATTTACAACACATGTAGTCGTAATACATTTTGCTATTCTGGAAACTTTTAATTTTTACTTGATTTATAATATTTTTTGGATATTTATTATTTTACATTTTTTTTACTAATTTTTAATATAACTCGGTATGTATATATGAGAGCATAATTGCTTCACACATAATTTCAATTTCATATGTGTCATCCTATTGCATTTTTCTCGCCGCCCCCTTATTATTTCCTATTTGTCCTCCGTCCTGTCCTATCCCAACAGTTCTTCTAATTAATCTCATTGGTTCTCTTCTTGTTTTTCATCCAATACCGTCTTACTATTTCCCATGCAAACTATATATAAACCCGTCCGTTAGTACAACTTTCATAACTTCAGGATAATTCTCTAATATTCTATTTGCTTTTAGAGAATTATCCTTTTTTGCTTTGATAAAGGATAGTCACTATCCAAAACGTCAGCTTTTTATTTTGATTTTGATTAATTATTTTTGTTTATTATATTATATTTTTTATTTTAATTGTATTTTTAATTTATAACTTTTATTGTATTCCAGGGTTCTTGTGTCTCGTCCTTCTCTTAATTTATATCCAAGCATAAGCATAAAAATTTATTAAGAAAATTACTCCCCAGGAATCAGTACATATGCCTCAAACTTTGCTGAATGTTTTAAACTTAATGTTTTATACTTAACCAGATATTTTTTATGTTGTTTAATCCACGTCTATTCCAAAGACGCAAATGTATATAAAAATATTTTAATTTTTAACACTTATAAATTTTAAAATTATAAAAATTGTATCAAAATGTATTTAGAAAATTACTGCTCCGGAAGCTTAAAAGTTTATTTTTATAAACTTGCATTCGAAGAAAGGAAAGGAAGCTAAACCAAATTGTGTTCCCCACCAATTGCAATCAGAGAGCGGAGTCAATTCTTCGACTAGCTGCACGTTTCAATTTTTACTCTTTAATAATGTCGAAAAAAAAGAGTAAAACGCACAAATAAGAACGCATGACGAATTCCTAAAAAAAAAAAAAACTTAATTGTGAACTGTCTCCGATTTTCTCGTGTCCTGACTTTCTGGCGAGGCGATTTCGGTATGTTTTTAAGAGACGTCGCGTTTTTGCAGACGGCGATTGTGAAACGGCCTTAACAATTGTTCACTCTGCTTTGTTAACATGCCTGGCGTGCCACTATCGAAGCGGAGCATACAACCATTGTACACTCTGCTTTGTTTACATGCCTCGGGTAAACAGCGTAGACTTTTAGATTTCAGTTCAGATAGTGTTCCAAGCGAGGAAAAATATTTTCCAATGATCCTAATAGTTATATTTATAATTGTGTATGCCGTGAAATATTTTAAGATAATTACGATATTATTTGTAAATTAACATCGACGTACATTTCTAAAGTAAATAAAATGATCCTCAAATGTAGAATAATCTACACAGCATTTTTGTTCTGTGAGTAAGAATAAAGGATTAATTTTCACTATTCAGAACAATTGCATTGTCGTTTATCGAGATAAATTCAATTATTGTTATTGCGTTTTTTCTCATCTCCAAATATCATTTTTGGTTGATTTTTCACTACCTTTTACTACTCTCGGCGCTTCGGGCCTCATTGGTACCTAAATTGGTTCTATCTACGACGTCCCACTTCGGGAGTTACCTAAATATAAATACCTTAACCTGTTTTGGTCACAGGGTAACAGTTCCTTGGTTTCCCAAAAAGGCAGAGGACGCCAAGACTTCGTTTTAAGTTTTTCCCTATCTTTTTTTCTTTGGTTTCCCCATCAACATTTGCGATTGTTCCGGATAGTGAAAATTAACCCTCGACAGAAGTGGATATACCGGTGCATGAGTTTCTGTTGCTTTGCACTTTCAACGTATTTGGTTCTGATCCTCAAATAATAAATTTCACAGGAACATCAGAAAAATCAACCCTTTTGCACGTGCGTACAAGATGATGAAGAATGTCTGTGTCTACTCCAAAGGAAACGTTCAAATGTGGACAATACAGCACGATCCCAGAAGATATAATTTGCCAACTGTCAATGAGCTGTGTTTGAAGTCGACAATTTAGAACCAATCACCATTTGAGCAAGATTCATGCATCTATCGAAGCACGGGGAACAACTGACAAAACATGTCGATTTTGCGACCAGTTTTGAACATCTATCCAATGACTTACCCTTGTTGTTTCTTCATGGAGAAGAAGGCTGGAAGATGAAATTCAGGAGCACTTAAGGGATGAAAGTCAGCATGTTGGCCTTCTACTCCTACAAATTGTACGAAAGGCTAGGACAGTTTAATTTGGTGTCGCACGCGGGGAAATTTACTCAGCAGTATATTGTGGACGCATTTTTAAAGTTGAAGCGGAGCAGCTACACTGGGTGGAAGAAAATCAGAAGATTTTGAGAGTGGAGGCTTACCATTTGGTTTAATGGATTTCGATCACAATCTGGATGTTAACTTTCATATGAAAGCAGGAAAGGTCTGTGTTCTACGTACGTCTAGTAACGGGAGCAAAAGCGCAATGCAGCAAAACTTCCAGGATGCAATGGGCCATGATGGCCAAATTCGAAAAACCAGATATCTTCTTCACATTTACATGCAATCCAAATTGGACTAAAATAACAGCACAGCTGACTCCGTACGAAACTTCGAAGCATAGATCCGACATCGTCGCGACAGTCTTTGGTTGAAATTTTGAGGGCATTTTTCGACGACCTGACTAAAATCTCGGTGCTGGGGAAAGTGGTGGCATGGATGAATGTCATTGAGCTCCAGAAAAGAGGTAATGATTTACTTTAGACAAACCAATATAAAATGGAATGATTCTCAAAGGCAAGTATTTGAATGTATCCACTTCTTCCGAGAATACCTATAATCCTCAAACCATAAATTTCACAGTGTGTAAGCCTGCCTGGCTTGTCTCTAGTAGTACTGCGAGGGAAAATAAAATGTATTGGGCAGCAATGATTAGTGTTTGTATCTTTTGTATCAGGGCTGTATAAAATATAAAATATTATTATTCAATCCCGAATCAATTAGAGCTACTGTTTTATTTTTAGCTCTAATTGAATCAGAATTTAATTTTAGAATTTCAGAATTTCTAAAATTTTAATTCGTTGATTGTGACATCTGGTTGTTGGGACTTCAGTTTAATTGAATTGTCGGTTTAGACATTTTTATTTTTAGGGATAAGCTTAATAATTTGGAAATTATTTATTATTATTTAGAAAATAAGCTTGAAAGTTTATTATTATTATTCCGTCGTGTCTTTTTTTTGGAGGACCGACCCCGAAGTCTATCATTTGCCTTGGCGTAAGTTTTTCTTTAGAATATGCACACGACGATTCGAAATACCGTGCAAAAAACAAAAGAGTTTTATAGCAAACGATAACATCTTGTAGTGTGTCGTCAACACAAATGCGAACTCTGTAGCAATAAGAGGAAATATGAAAATTAGCCTCTCTGATTTATCTTTCTGGTTACGTCGTCGATGAACATATCGCTGGTGATAAATCCACCGAGATATTTACTGTGTATTGTCGTCTCCCAACTAATTGAAACGGGAAACTATGCATTGTCGTCAGGAGTAATAATTTTGAAACACTTTAAACTTTCAATTTGGTTACAATTTCAAAAAACCAATATTTTTCAATACACACTCACAGACTCTGCCTCCATAAGACTGCTGCCCCCAAGATTTTGAGTTTTTGAAATTCTGACTTTGGATTCTTAAATGCCATCAAAAAGTAGAATAGGAATGTCTGCAAGATCCACTCTATCTCTTTGCCTTCATCGATAAAATTGTGTTCAAGACTTTAAAAGTTCCACACTCCAGGCCTCTATCTCCTAATAAAAAGGAATTGTGATGTGATAGGAAGTTTAAATTATCAAATTCGTTTTTTACGATAAAAAATACTTCAGAAAAACCCTTGAACCTCCCGGAGGTAAAAATCGTGTTGGGTAGTGTAATTTGTAAGATCTTTCCTGGAAGTTGCATTATTTTTGATAGTATATTTATTTATTTTTAATTCAACTTAAAATCTCTTGTCCAATTTTCTTTGTTTCCAGTCAGCATGTCGTTGGATACTAGACTACTACTGGCTCCCGAATTTGATGTTAACATAGGAAATGTTCATTGTTTGCTATTAAATATTGTTGTAGGATGTGTTAACCTATACGTGTTCATTCAATTACTATTTACTTCTGACGAAAATAGAAGTGTGAAATCATTTTACACATTTAAATATCTAACACATTTAAAGCTTAATTTTATTTATATAGGATTCTTGAATTGCACCTTAGAATTACATGGCTGGTTGGTCTTTTTGCAGTGCATAATTTTATTAGTAGGACTGACGATCGTTTCGGCGATCTTTGCCATTTTCAAAGTTAACGAATTAGGTAGTTTATAAATTTAATAATGTTAATTATAACAATATTTATACTTATAGTATTAAGATTAAGATATAAAACAACAGAAGACAGAGAAACCACTAATCCACATAACAAATTTATTCTGATGAATACGTATTTCGGCAGCCAAGTTGCCTTCTTCAGCATCCAAAGGAAGCTTGGCTGCCGAAATTCGTATTCATTAGAATAAATTCGTTATGTGGACTAGTGGTTTTTCTGTCTTCTGTTGTTTGATATCCATCCACAGTTTCTGGCTCCTCATTTTTCGGTTTATTCAGATATAATTTAAATACAAGTGATATTGCCAAATGTTAAAAGTAATCAATGGAAAGAAAACACCACATATAATTTTATCAAATACAGTTAACTTCAATATTTTTATTGAAAATCATAAAAAAGCATTTTTCAAAATAAGCGCTTCAACTTTCTGATTTCATAAATATCAACTGATCGAGCAATGCATATTTCAATTGTAGGAAATCTTATTATAATGTCGTTAATACAATTTTTTTCTGATTATGCATTACGTTTTCCAAGGTGAAGATCTGGAAGGCAACTTGCAACCATACATCGTTTGACAATCCCTGATATTTTTGATTCTTCGATAATTTCTTCAGCAGATCGTTTTCCTTGTCCCCAGTCAGTAGAGAAAGTTAGTTGTGGAGAGCGTTTTCCCTGACCCCAGCCAGTAGAGAAAGTTAATTGTGGAGAGCGTTTCTTTTCCTCAGCTTCATTTAAATCAAATTCTTCTGGAGAGCGTTTCTGTTGTTCTGAAGATGGTAACCATGACCTGCGATCTGCCTTATTACCTTCTGCTAAGGAACTGCATTCTATAACAAGTAACAAGAAAATTCCTCCCAGAATTTTAAGTGATAGATCCATATTAACGGGATACAAATTTTTCCCTAAATATTGGAGAAAATAAAATAAGCATTTTATTCTTTAAATTAAAAATTATTCTTTGGAAATTACTTAGATTAGAATTTCAAACAGTAATTTGTTCTGTGACATTAGAGATAAAGTGTGGTTTTATATTTTCATTTTTATAGAATCAGAAAAAAAATTAAAAAATTCTTGACAAAGCCTTTAAACTTGACAAAGCCTTTAAAAATAAAATATAATAAAATATTAAAATGTGGCAGGAAATAATTGAATAAGAAACAACTAAGAATAACTAACAACTAAGAATAGATCACTTTGGTAGTCTATATAGAACGAGATCTCAGGTGCTGTTTTACTATGAGATTTAAAATTAACAAAGCCTCCATTTATATATATATATCTCATCGGAGAAACTTCTTTGTACCTTATTTGAATTGGGACTAATGTTCCTATTGCTGAGCTGTAATTAGTCTAACTTACTTTCGTAAAAATTGAGGTCATTAAAATGTAAAATAAACTTCAATAGCAAATAATTGAAATTCAATAGCAAATAAATTGTTATATTAATATATAAATCCAGGTTAATTATTTCATTGAAATTGTACAAAATTAAATTTGAAGAATCAAGGAAACGTTTAATCGCTGCAACACTTGAATTTAAGCTGATGTTAAAAATCACTAAGACATAACAATTCTTAAAATCTGATTATATAAGAGTAACATAATAAGAGCGTTTAGAAAATAATTCATTACTTGTATTTTCATTAATTATCTCTTTTAACTTATAAAATTTAATATGTAGATGTATGTGTATATGTATTGTAAAAAATATTTCGTTACAGACGGACATTCTTTCCAAAACTTCGATAACAAAAAATTTCTTATATCTTCGGCGACTAAAAGTTCTCTTGTTATCTTTATAAAAATATTTACTCTCACCCACCCTTTAATGTGAGATCAAATAAAACCATAGACAATATCTGCGAAGATTTATACTATTAGGAAATAAGCAAAAAACTATGTTTTTAGAAAACACTAAATTGTAAACCATAGTTCCCAGGTAATTTTTATGAGAGCTGCGCGGTCCGAAATCAACTTTGGGTGTCGTACGATTTTCTACCTTCGTACGATCAGAGTCCGCTCTAGCATTTATGTCGTCCCGGACAATAAGACAAATTGCCGCCCCTAATCATATGTATATACACAGTCAATCACATTAATGTGACACCTCGTACGTTCAACTTCAGCGGGAAAGGGTTACGTCCAGAGGGTACGTAACACTATCAGAGGTGGGGGGGGGGGGGTATAGGCAGAATATCAGAGGGAAGCAGAAAACATTGCAAATGTTGGAGTCATGGCGAAACGTAACGATTTGTCCGACCTCCAAAATGGCTTGATCATCAGCTTCCAGGTCCAAGGGTGGCATTATTTCCGAAACTGCTAGTTTTGTAAATTGTTCGCGTGCCACCATGGTGAAAGTGTACCGTGCATGGCAGAATAGCAATACCCAAATTCAGCGACGTACCAAGCGTGCGGCACCACTGGCCATAGTTGACAGAGGTGAACGACGGCTACAAGGATGCGTGCAAGCGAACAGACGTGCAAGCGTGGAAAAACTGACCTCCTAGATAAACCAGGGGACTACCAAACGTGTATCCTCAACGACAGTTCAGCGAACGTTGCTGCGTATGAGGTTCCGCAGCAGACGGGTGGTTCGTGCACCAAGGCTGAGGGCTGTTCACATTTGCACGCTAGTACCGCAACTGGACAGCAACAAAGTGGCGAAAGCTGGCTTTTTCCGATTAATCGGACATACTGTTTATGCTTCATCGGACAGATGGGCGATGGCGTGTACGGCGTTCAGCGTCAGAAAACAAATACCCTGCAACACGTGACGCAAGGGTCCAGGCCGGAGGAGGCAGCGTTATGGTCTAGGGAATCTTTTCCTGGCATTTCTGGGGTGCATTCATCATTATGGATGGCACCATGGATCAATGGAATTATGCATCTGTCCTTTCGGACCATGTCCACCCTTACATGCAGACTGTGTTTCCTCAGCACGATGGCACCTTCCAGCAGGACAATGCGACTTGCCATACAGCGCGCAGTGTCCGTACGTGGTTCGAAGAGCACGAGTATGCGTTTACGGTACTCCCCTGGCCCCCAAACTCCCCGAATTTATACCCCATAAAGCATCTGTGGGACCACCTCGATCGGGTTGTTTGTGCCATGGATTCTCCACCGCGCAACTTAGGGCAGCTCGCCACAGAACAGGAGTCGGCATGGCTTCACATCCCTGGCAGTACCTTCCAGAATCTTATTGACTCTCTTCCTGCCCGTTTCGCAGCTGTCCGCACCGCGAAAGGTGGTTAAAAATAAAGATTTACCCGGTCTAAAAAAAAGAGCTAAAACATTAAGTATCACACCATATACTGTAGGAAAAGTTTAATTTGATAAGACAAAACGTTGACAAAATAAACAAATAAATTAACAAACAGCAGGTATTAATTTCATTTGACATTTAAGAAAAAAGTTAGCATAAATCACAGTAGTTTTTGACGAGAAACCCAATCTTAAACATACCACTCGCTAAAAAGAAATATTTTGCCCTGTTCTATAAATTCCTATCGCTTAAAAAGTATACAAAATTTAGCAAAATAACTTAAATAAAATTAATTTTTCTAATAATTAAAAAACATTGTATCTCTCAAACTAAACAGCTTAATGCCAAAAGTCATGGGATCCTATTCAATATCATATAGAACCCACTTTTACCCGACTAATTGCAGCAACTGTACGTGGCATGGAAGTGTACTCGGTGGAAGTCCTCGGAAGAGAAGTTCAGCCATGCAGTCTCGATACCCGCCTATAACTGCATGAGTGTTACAGGTGCAGGCTGCTGTGCACGAATGGATCGTTCGAAAATGTTCCATATACAGGTCGGGACACATTAATATGACCACCTCTCCTCGAAGATGTTGGATCGTCCCATGGTATGCAGATGAAAAATCATTGCATATCATTAAAAGCTGACAACAGCAGACGTGTAGTAGCATCTGTCAACAGTCGGACCTTCAAAAGGGGATGATCATTGGCTATCGGGCCAAGGGGGGGGGGGGCAGCATTTCAGAAACGGCCACTTTGTGAACGGCTCTAGGGCTGCCGTTGTGAAGGTGTACCGCGACTGGACGAACCAGACAGTTTCGAGCAACCGAAGAGGTAACTGTGGGGCCCCACGGGCCATCGATCCTAGAGGCGAGCGTCGGTTACGACGCCTGGCCAAGACCAATCGGCGTGCCACTGTTGAGCAACTGACACAGCAAATGAACCGTGGGGCCACTAGGCGTGTCAGCACCAAGACAGTGCAACAATTTCTTTTGAGGTTGGGGCAGCGGAGCAGGCGTATGGTAACAGAACCCATGTAGACGCCTGTGCATCGCCTGTGAAACGCCTCTAATTCGCAATGGACGATCGCCATTGGACCTCGACCGAGTGGCAAAGGGTTGCTTTCTCTGACGAGTCGCGGTTTCTGGTGAACAGACTGGACGGACGATAGAGAATTCGCCGGGAAGCATCTGAGAACAGGCATCCCGACACTATCGTTGGCAGATGACAGTCTAGTGGGGGAGGTGTGACTGTTTGGGGGATGTTTTCGTGGTATGGTCTGAGTCCACTGATACCGCTGGAGGGTACACTGAATGCTGTTCGTTGCCTGATGATCGTCGCAGACCAGGTACACCCCTTCATGTCGGCAGTGTTTCCTCAGGGTGATGGCACCTTTCAACAGGATAATGCTCCCTGCCATACTGCCAAAATTGTCCACGACTGGTTCGAGGAGCATGAGGATGAATTCAAGCTACCCCATGACCACCAAACTCCCCGGACCTCAACCCCATTGAACAATTGTGGGATATCTCGATCGCCATGTCCGCAAGCTGGACCCTTCACCACGCACGGTGATGGAATTACGGGATGCACTGATCGCCGAATGGTCCCAGATACCTGCAACCACCTTCCGAGGACTTATTGACTCTCTGCCACGTCGTATAGCTGCTGTGCTCGTCGCCAAAGGTGGATATTCCGGATACTAGCAGGTGGTCATATTAATATGTCCCGACCCTGTATACTTGTACGATTCCCTAGGATTTGATCTACATGTGTCAATTTTCTTTAGTGTACATTCAAAATCAGCATAAATTTCAAACGGCACTCTCAATAAACATTAAAAGCACTCTCACCTAAAAACTCTAGAAGCGCCAGTTTTTTCTAAGACCTTATACCGTAGAGCTTTTTATGATTTTCCTTAATTACACTGGTCTGCACGAAAAAAAGCCCCGGCTCAATTTTGGCTGATTCTTACGTAAAATGACCTCCTGAATCCGAATATGACCTCCGTTTTTCCCCATCACCCACCGTTTTCGGGGGATGCCCCCAACCCAATTTTATCATTTTTCGATATATTTCGATGGATGAAAAGGTTTATTTCCGCTTTTATAATTCTTTTGAGGGTCTTGAAGGGTGAATAGTACTAGAAAATGACCATGTACTAGAAAATGACCATGTATAGTAGGGAGGTACGTTAGGGAGTGAATTACCCCTTTAACGGTTTAAAAAATCATTAAAATTTGATTGATTTTACATTTTTTTCGCTATTTTCCCCTTATCTTATATATATATTTTTTCATTAATAAAACGAGAGGGCTAGGGCGTAGGCTTTCTGGTTCTCGAGTCCGCCTGGCTGTGGGTTCGAATCCCGCCATGGGCATGGGATGTTTGTGTTTGTCCCGGGCTGCGTACAGATATAGCTTGTGTAAAATGCGCAAAATGACCTTAGTAGTCGGCGCCTAAATTTCTAGAACCCTCCCCCCCCATTAATAAAAATATAAACTTACAGTTCATTTGGTACTTGCTTTCCTTTTATATCCCGAGGTAGACGTTTCACTCATCAAAAACTAGCTGTACTCTGCCAACATACTCGCATTCCACTTCCCTGAAAATCTTTTCTCAAACTTAGCGATGTCTTGGTGGAACCGTTCCCCGTGTTCATCCGAAACTGCTCCTAAATTTCCAGGAAAGAAGTCTAGGTGGGAATGCAGAAAACGCAGTTTAAGAGACATGTTACAACCCATATCCTTGTATGCTGACATCAATTCCTCGACATGATCGACATAATTAACACTTTTGTTGTTACCTAAGTTTTTACACGCATTTTGGAAAGCAAGCCATGCTCGTCTTTCTTTTTGGTTCAGATGTTCAACAAATGTCAAACCTTTGAAAAGTTGTCTAATTTGGGGACCCACGAAAATTCCTTCCTTAATTTTAGCCTCACTAAGACGAGGAAATTTAGGTTTCAAAAATTGAAATGCAATACTTGTCCTGTCCATTGCTTTCACAAACTGTTTCATCAGTCCGAGTTTTATGTGCAAAGGCGGCAAAAAATATTTTCTTTCGGGACCAGAGGATTTATTAGCGACGTTTTTCTGACCAGGAGTAAACCTTTCTCGCAGAGGCCAGTTCCATGTAATGTTTGTCTCGGGCTCGGCTGTCCCATTCACATAGGAAGCAGTAGTGTTTTGTGTAGCCTGTTTGCAGTCCCGTTACTAAACCCACAACTTTTAGGTCAGCGCAAAGTTTCCAATAATAATCATAACTGATTTTATCAAGAATTCGACTGACGTTGCTGTAGGTCTCCTTCATACAGAGTATGCAACGGGGACTGATGGTAACTGATGAAAAAAAATACGAAAAAATGGAAAAAACGATCAAATTTTAATGATTTTTTTAAACAATTAAAGGGGTTAATTCCCCCCTTATGTACCCCCCTGCTATAAATGTTCATGTTTTAGAACTTTTTCAGCCCTCTAGCCCCTTAGAAGAATTTTAAAGGCTGAAATAAACCTTTTCAACCCTCTAAATCTATCGAAAAATGATAAAAATGGGTGGGGGGGGGTTCCCCCGAAAATGGTGGGTGATGGGGGAAAACGAAGGTTATATTCGTAATCAGGAGGTAATTTTACATAAGAATCAGCTGAAATAGTGTCGGGGCTCGAAATTGTTTTAGATTTGCAGGGTAGTGTTATATGTGAAAATCCAAAAGTAGCAATAAGCTTCTTTGGTGGAAAAAGAAATTCAGAGTATAAATTAATAAAAGGGCCAGATCAAAGATTATTACTGATCGTAAAGATATCTGTGGGTCATATCGTTATTTTACTGAGAAGCGAAGCTATAGATTTTGTCCATGAAATCGGTCATGAAAAACCAAAACAGTTTTTCTGAGTCTGATATCTGGAAACGAAACTGCGAACCATAGAAGGGTAATGCTGGAGAAGGGGCGCTACTGCCATTTTCTAGTATTTTTAATTTTATTTAAATCTTTGGTTAAATACTTCTTACAATCCTTAGAACTAGTCTGCTCATATCCTTCGAATTTATAGATTACATTAAAAAACATATACGGTAATTTACACACGAGCTAGAAAAAGTAATGTTAAATACACTTATGGAATTCTATGATCTTCCATCTGAATTTGAAACTTTTTATTAGATTCTTATGGCTGCGTATGATTGGCGTTTTAATTGGCTCTTCGCCATCTGTGCTACAGTCCTTTCTGATAATCAGTAGTAAAGTTATACTTTAGTATCCCTTTTTCTGATTAAAAAGTACAATTTAACTTTCAAGCATTTTTTTTGGAACTTTTGGTTAAAACGTCGAGAGTTGGCTTATTCAAATGTACATATTCGCGAATATGTGGATTCATATGCACGAGAGTTTCATATTCGTGCCAACTTGTATTTCGTTATTAAAAAAATTATTAATTCCATGTCCAGAAATATAGGTGGTTCAAATGTCCCGCATCAATTTGGATGTCTTGAATTTGCTTTGTAGCAGTGCTGGATTAGGGATCACGGAAATAGGCAAGGGGCTAGCTGAAATCCTAAATGTACACTATGAAGATTAAGAACATAAATCACCTGCGTGAGCGAATCACCCTAGAATGCAGCGCCATTTTGCCGCACATGGTGTACTACATTCTGCGGAACATGAACAGTTACAACAAAAATTAAGCAATACATAACAATTAACATGTCCATCACATTTTGCGCAAACTAAGGCTGGATGGACTATAGTGCGCACACTCGTTCGCGCGTGATGTGACGTTGTTTCGTGAGCTATGCCAATAGCACAGTAATAGAAAGGATGCTAGTAGTAAGGTGTTCATCGTTATTTCCCGCTCAATTGTTTGGATGCAGCAAGCGGACAAAATGAGCATTGTCATAGAAAATTATACCAAAATTGAGGTACGTGCGGTTATCAGATTTCTTCAGGCAGAAGAGGTAAATGAGAGTGAAATTCATCACAGATTATGAACGTTTATGAGGAGAACGTTTTGAGTCCTCTTTGATGCAGGAAATTCACAGATAGCCGAACTGAACTGCATGATGATCCAGAGGAACGAAGAGGAAGACCAAGAACTGTGCACACATCAGAGTATTGTGAAGTAGTGAAAGATTTATTAATGGAGGACCGAAGGACGAAAACTCGTAAAATTGCTGAACAAACTGGCACTCCCAAAAGCACAGTGCATGAACTCGTTACAAATTTGGCAAGGACAGCTATCGTGATGGCATGCTGGGATAAATGACTGAATGTAAACGGTGCTACGTTGAAAAATGAATATTGCCATGTAGTTTTTGTAGCTTAATTTTCCAACTCTTCCAAATAAATGTGTTTCCATAATTTTCTTGTGTACCTCTATTTTCGGACCGCTCTCGTTATTTACTCATTGAAGTGGAACTTTGAGCTACCCTATAATAAACGGTAATGCTTTCAATTAAGTCATGAAATGATCATCAGAGTCCTCCACTGCCATTTTTTGTTTTTTACCATTTAGCGATCTTAGGCCCGGATTCCAAAAATGTTATTAACGACGTCGTACAGTAATGATGTCGGTAAATTTTGCAATTTTACGATTTGTCTTAAATGCAATTCACAATACGCGTCATTAGCCTTCTTAAACATAACGAAGAGAAAATAGCAGCATGGAAGAAGTAGAATGTCTTCTACTTCTTCCATGTCACCGGTTTGTTTGCTGTGAATAAATGCACTCCCATAAGAATCCCGACTACCGCGGAAGTAATGGACAAAAATTCGAAAGCGAAAGACTCTTCAAACTTTTGAGTATGCTTATTTAAGCGAACTTTGACTCAATTTGACTAAATTTGATGTAACATTTTTTACTACATCTCCCAATTTTATTAAATATATTTAACTTTCTGATATTCTAATTTTTTTGGTAAAATTAATACGAAAAAAAACATTTTTATACGTTGCTTAAGAAAATATTTATTATTAGCTGATACAAATTACTAATATAAATAAATGTATAATACTTATAACTATTGCGTCATTTTAATAAGCTTTTATTTGTATAATATTGAACAGAATAACACTGCTCGATGGGCAACAATGGCCTTCATTCACAGACATCTCCATAACTCTTCACGTATAGGGATCGTTGCCTCAGCTGATGATAATAATAGAATTGACGTTCGGCCCATTAATAATGATGATGACAGAGAAAAAATCACCAATGAATTGCTAGAGTTTTGTTATAATCTAGCCAGCAGTAATTTGAAAGACGGACTGAAATCGGCAATAAAAGTTAATAATAGAACATGAATATCATAATAGTTATAGCAGAATCAATAGATATGATTCCTGGTTATAGATAGGACCCTATCTATTGTGCCAGGTTATAGTTATTTAAATATACAGGGTGATTTAAAGGTTACTATGCAGTGGCTGGAAATGGTATTTAGTGGAAATAGATGCTGGAACTGTCCGCCTCCGGCCTCATGACACAGGTTAGCACGCAGTTGCATGTTGTGAAACACTGGGCTTAATATGGCTGTTGAGATTTGCTGAACTTCAGTGGTGATTTCCTCCCTCAGCTCAGGCAAACTGTACAGGTCTCCATGCACTACTGCGCAGTAACTTTTTGAATCACCCTGTAATTAGATATCAAGGTTAATAGAAGATTTGAAAGTTTCCTCAAAGTCAATGTTTTCATTTCAAGGTACCAGTTCACGTAGTCACTGACGTATCTCCGCTGCTGTTTGTTTTTCATTCCATGCTAATCTAGGTTATAGCAGGCAGTTTACAGAGTTTCTCCTTTATAGTTTAAAAATAAACATAAGAGGGGAAAAAAAGAATAAACGCGTACGAAAGACTTACTAACCTGAAAAAAATCGTATAAAATTTTTTTATGTAAATCATACAAAAATTGATGTAAATTTACAATGTTGTTAATTAGTTTAAAATCAATTTACGCTTCAACAATATATCACCTTTATGTATGATCAAATAAATCTAAAATATTAGGTTTTATTAGGAGCTTTAGCATAAAAGCTACTTATAAGAATGCGCCCTTGGTCTGTACGTTTATTCGGCCGTCCGTCGTTTGCACGATAACTTGAAAACGGATTAACTTTTTTAAATTCTGTTTTCAGAAATATGACCATCAAAGTCTTAGCTCGAAAGTATCAACTTTTCAGAATTTTTCGTGGATCTCTTCATGTGCTAAAACAGTGAGTGTAAAGAATTCAAAGATAGTGGCATGTAATATAACAATCGATTTGTCAAGAAGGAATATATTGTTACTTTCTGTTCATCTTTTAAGCATTATTGACATCGGCGCGCGCACGTGAAATCGCTTTGTAGACGCACGATTGCTCAAGTGCTCATAATCTATAAGCTTATTAATTAGCGGAAAAATGGAGCTACTTATTGGTTTTATTTTACACACGATTTGAATCACCCTTCATCATTTCTACATTTTTTGAGGTAGAAGGTTGAAATTCGGAATGTAGCTTATTATGGGCATGTCCATCTGCACTATTTAGTTTGATTTTAATTGGTGTACGGGGGTCGGAATTACAGGGGTGGGAGTCAGAGAGGGCAACATATCTATGTGCTATTTAGGTACGTAAAAGCGTAAAATCCAGTATCCAGATTCCTCTAGACAAGATCTACATTACTATGAAGTTTAGGCCCAATTATTCTAGTGGGATCGGATTTGCGGGGGTGGCAGTCACTTGGTCCTTAGAACAATGGCAACATATCGCATGTTATATATCATACGTTCGGAAATGATGAGAAAGGAAAGAAGATACGAGGTATTTTACATTTTTTACATATTACGTTCGAGGAAATCAATTTATTAATTAAAAAAAATCTATGAAGGGGTAAAAATAGATGACTTGCCTTATCCTACTCGGGACGCGGGGTGGGGGGATTAATTTCTTTTTAATAAACGTAAAAATGTATTTTTGGCTCACTGCTAAAGCTCCTCCTTGGAATGTTTACAAGATTTTATTTTATTGAGAGATCCAATCTTCAATCGATAGTCTCTTTTTAGTGCAAAATATTTCCAGTTCATATATTTTATTTACTGCAAAATAATATGGAAAACAAAACCGTGTGTAATTAATACAAAAATAAATTATAATAAAAAAAAACAAAAAAAAAACGCGTTCAAGCTTTCTATTTTTATTTTTGTTTTTTATTTTTGGGATCGTTTGAATTTAAATGTTCAACTAAAATTATTAACAATGACTTATTTCTATTCTTATTTAAAAGATGATGATCTTCTGATTGTTTTTATGATGTTTACTTATAACTTTATTTTTTAAATAAAATTTTCCGTTTGTTGTTAATTTCTCTTGATAGTTTGGCTAAATTTGATTTATTGGATATAATGTTTCTTGTTGCTTTAATGTCGTTTTAAAATTTTTTCCCTTTGGTTGATGATTGTATTTGATCAATTAAAAGTTAATTTTTATATGTGCCTCTCTATATATAATTTTTTGATGAAATACAATTTTATAAAAATTAATTTTTATCGAGTTAATTTTATAATTTTTTCAAAAATATATCTATGTATAATTATTTGATTTTAATCCTTTTCTATCAAATTAATCATAAAAATTATATAACATTCCTCATAGAAAAGTCTTGAGCTGATGAATTTTTTTTTCTTTTTGGCTTGGAGAGAAGTTAATTTACAAAATTTCCGAAAAAAAAACAAACCAATGTAATTATTTTAGAATTATTTATTCATTTATAAAGGTCTATGTTGTCGAGGTGTAAATTAAATATTTAATAAATTATTTTAATTAATAAATATTCCCTGAATTTTGGAAAAACTGTCAGTATTTTTTAATCACACAAAACAAAGATGCATAATGATATGATTAAAGAGTAATTACAGCAATTTAAATCAGTTTATTAATCTTAAAAATGTTATTATTATTATTATTATTATTATTATTATTATTATTATTATTATTATTTTACTTTTTTGTTTATATTCAGTTTATAACATAGTTAAGGTTAATAAATTTTGATTTAAACTGCTATTATATCCCCTCAATATTAATTTTTTAAAATTATAATTACTGCTATGTAATAAATAATTTATAATTAAAGGTGTGCTTTTTCTAATTAATGTTTACTTCTTGTTAGGCATGATAATAATGACAACAAATGAATGAAGACATTTATTTTAAACAGTCAGATATAAAATTTGCTGCCTTATGTATACATCGACAATAAAGTTCATAATAAAGCAAAGCATATCTTTTAATAACTGGCAGTGTAACATTAATCAAGTAGAAAATAAATTCAAGAATTGAAGTTACAGAAATAATAAAGGTTAAAAAAAAATATCGAAGTTATGTTCTGCTTTAAAAAACTAATCAAAGTCCATTCAAAAAATATAGGCATCTTTGGAGCGGGAGAGAATGAAACCGCTGAATGACGTCAAAATCAGGGGGGGGGGGGGGGAATCGTTTTTTTTTTTTTACAGATTTTGAGGCAACTTTCTCTTCTATTAACCTTCATTAGATATAGAAATATATACTGCTGTTCTTATACAGCAATTCATAAAAATACGAGATAGATGATTACAATTTCAGTGAGCAAATGTGTTTAGGTTTAAAGATCTTAATATGTTATAAATATTTTCGATGTTGAAAAAGCGCATTTTTAACGTGAAAGATTGAGTAAACTTTATTCCAAACAATGAATATCAATATTTTTGTAATCTTTACAATCCATAGTAAAAAAATAAGAATATAATAAACAAATAAATTGAAAATTGTTGTAGTATTACGAACATGAATAAAAAGAATAAAACTGTGGAGACAATACCATGAAAGAAGAAGGCACAAAACCTCTTGTCTATACATAATTTTACAATACCTCACAAAGAAGGCACAAAACTATATGCGGACAAAAGATTTTGTGCCTACTTCTTTCATATTACGAAACAGTTTATTTGCAGATTACTCTAACTTGTTTCACCTGTCGGCATTTTCCAAGAGACGAAATAGTAGGAACAAGTTGCTAATTTCTGAAATTTTTACATTTGTATGAAACAATGATCTGGAGAATAAACGTATAACAAGAAAGTGAATTTTTGTATTGAAAGTTGATTATTACAATATTAGTTTATCACTATTGTATGCAAAATCATAGTAGAGAAAGAAGATATCAAGTACAAGGTGAGACCGAAAAGTTCGGTGAATGACTCAGAAAAAAGAACAGGGACAGATATTTCTAAGATAAACTCCCATGGCCGCAATACACTTTTGACATCGTTCGTACAACTGTTCCATGGCGAGTGAAAAATCCTCTTTTGATATTGCTTGAATTTCTCTCGTCAGAGCCGTTTGAATATCCGGAATCTCGAGAAATCTGTGTCCTTTCATTGTTGACTTCAAACAATGAACGGATATTTATAAGAAGAAAGGACGAGACACAAAAACCCTGGAATACAATAGATAATAGTTAATAAATAAAAATGAAAAATAAAATAATAATTAAAAAATAACAAAATAATAGTAAAAATAAGTAAAATCAAAATAAAACTATCCTTGACTTCAAACAAGGATACAGGAAGCAATCCTACGGTGACAGGTCTGGAGAATACGGAGGCTGATAAAGTTCTGGAATCTGTTTCACCTTTGTAGCGATGTACGGCCTCGCGTTGTTATGCAGAAGACACCAGGATCCCAATTCAGCAAATTGCGGCCGGACTTTACGAATGCGCTTCCATAGACAACCGAGAACCTCCGTGTAGAAATCATTATTGATTATTTGGCCCTACGGAACGAATTCTTTAAGGATTATTCTCCACAGAAATAATTCCTGACAGAATACAAAATTTGTTGGCTCCTTATAATCGTACACTTTTATTATTTTCGTTGATTTTTTTAATGATTCTTTTCCCCACTTAAACAAGATCAGAGATTCTGCTGCAGTTGACCTCGAAGAAAATGATTCGAAGAAAATGATTCTCTTAACCTTCTATGAATAATAATTTTTATAGCAAGGAAAATACTCGAGTGTTCTATTTGAAATGGTCGAAAGTAAAAGAATGTAGCAACATTTCAACTCATTACACAAGTAATGCTGACAGGTACATTGTTTGACTTGCCCTTTTCTGCGAGCTTGCATGAGGATAAAATTTCTGTTCAGATTTAGCATTTCTTATAAAGTAATTATTTTTCGGGTGGGTAGTTAGAAAATTATGGTTTTTTACTTTTGACCATTTTCTAATAGAATAATTTTAATAAAAGGTTAATTTAATTTTCTAATTAATATTGATTTTTAATATTTATTTCATATTTAAAGATTACATGTTATATGAATATGAAATGTATGTAACTCTAAAGAAAAAAACGCTAAATTAAGACAAAAAAGGAGTTGCTATGATTACCCACAAAATTATTTTGAAGTATCAGTTGCTCACAGAAGAAAAAATAAAAAAGTTAAAAGTTAATCAAATAATGAATTATATTACTTTATATTACTTAATAAGTAATAGTTATTAATTAAAAATACAACATGAATAAAAAATAAGATATAATAAACAAAAATAATTAAAAAATAATAGATAAAATCAAAATAAAAATAAAAATAAAAAGCTGACGTTTCGGATAGAGACTATCCTTTATCAAAGCAAAAAGGATAATTCTCTAAAAGCAAATAGAATATTAGAGAATTATCCTGAAGTTATGAAAGGAGTACTAACGGACGTGTTTATATATACGAGGTTTGGGGCATAAGTCATGGCAACTATTTTTTTTCTTGTAGATATGTGAACGGATCACAAACGTATATGTGTCATGTGGAAGTTTTGCAGGCATAGTGTGTATGCAGAACAACAGATGGCCTGTGATAGCTGGTAGTAGCGCAGCGAGGGCTGTGAAATCAGTCAGTTGGTGAGTGTCGTGCGAGATGGAAGTAACCCGTGTTGAGCAGCGCGCTTACATCAAAATAGCCGTTCTCCGAGAGAGAAATGCGATGGAATGTCACAGTGAATTAGTGGAAGCCCTTGGGAATAATGCCCTACCATACTGTACAGTAGCACGGTGGGTAGGAAAGTTTCCGCAAGGACGTGTGTCAACCAGTGATGAGCAACCGTGAAGGCCATATTGCCCTGTATACTACCGTAATAAATTAGTGTGTTACGATATTTCAGTGCTATTCATTGTCCACACATGTAGTTAACACCTTGTCCTTTCGTCTGTATATGGCACATTTTCCAACCGGACTGGTATCTTCAAGAAAAAAAATAGTTGCCTTCACTTTTGCCCCAACCCTCGTGGTTTGCATAGGGAATAGTAATACGGTATTGGCTGAACAACAAGAGAACAAATGAGATTAATTAGAAGACGTGTTGGGATAGGACAGGATGAAGGACAAATAGGAAGTAAAAATGCAATAGGATAACACATATGAAATTAAAATTATAAAAAAGGTTAGGAATGATAGGGTGCCTAGCAAAAAGATTTCGTAAAATTCCCTGAATTTCCCTTGAATTTCCCTGGTCATCAGCAGACAAAAAAAGGCTATCATGAAAGAATATTACTGACATTTTATGAAAGAAAATTTTCGATTTTATGATTGTATTTTTAATTAATAACTATTATTTATTGTATTCCAGGATTCTTGTGTCTCGTCCTTCTCTAAATATATATCCCTTCATTACTTAATAAGCTTAGACATTGTGTTCCATAGAGTTAACCCCTATTCAAGAAATCCCGCTTATGAAATATGATATTACCATTAAATCTTGTCTTTTTTAGATGTTAGAAGAAGGAAGGAATGGTGGCGACATTATTCTATTGGGCCAAGGAAGATCTCTTGCAACAGTTATTAAACTGCCCGAACTAGCGACAGTAAAAGAAGGATTCATTCGATATCATATCATTAGTTATCCTCCAATTGAGAACAGTTTCGAAAAAGAAATAGTGACCTTATCACAATTGGATTGGTATAATATTCCTTAGTGACGGATGATGCGTGTGATTTGAATGGAAGAAGCGAAATAGTAGAAGCTTTTCAGAGAATCACTGAAAAATACAACATGCGTTTTTACGGCAATAAAAGATTGGTAAGGAAATATTTCTATATCTTTCGTGATGAGAATAATTCATTTTTTTATTTTCAACTTATAAATCAGTATTAATAGACGGCAATATTTTTCACTGAAAGTCTGATGTTTACTAAGGCCTAATGTTTAATTTTCTCAATTTTTATGAGCGGACAGTGGAAACTCTTTTTAAAGTTTAATGCAAATCGTTTGGTTAGCACTTTGGTATTATTGAAAGTGTAAACAATATAAATGGAAAAATATTAATTGATAGTTATAATTCAAAATTTTTGTTAACTGTTCAAAAGTTCAGAATTACGATCTCGAAATATTTTTTAATTAAATAATTAATTCTGTGATGGATGCATTCATTTGCTTCCGTTTACACAATCGATACGAGAAAAATTAATAACGAAATGAAAAAAAACTGGATAAACCAGAACTTATAAATTGTGCATGTAGATATTAATTTCTTTGCTTTTTTTTTAATAAAAACGTTCAAGAGTCTGATGGACAGAAGGAGAGATGGTATGACAACTACCTAGTTGCCATATACCGAGTTGCTTGACACAAACTACTAAAGATTCTCATATCAGGATGTTTAGAACGGAAGATGAAAACGCAGCAAAGGATTGTCTAACTGAATTTAACGTCATTTTGGAAAAGCTCGAATTAATAGGCCCTTTATATCAGTACGCCTATCCTTCTTGAGTAATATATCTCAGTTACCGCTTCATCCTCGGAAGGAACATTCAATTTACGCTTTCAAGAGCTTATCGAAGAGGCAGGCCTCATCTAGTCCAGTGGTTCCCATTTGGTGGTTCGTGAAACAAATTTAGGGGGTTCGTGAAACAAATTTAGGGGGGTTCCGTGGTATAATTTATATCTCCTAAATAGCATAATGCTTTCATGTGCAGAGTGGCTCAATTGGTTAGGGCGTCAGCGCGATTTCTTGAAAGTTCCCGGATCGAGTCTAGGCTGTGAATTTTTTTTCCTATTTTCATCAATAATTTAAACATTTGAGGCATGTTATAAATCCTCATGGAACATTCGTGAGCTACGGTTGGTAACTTAATTGTTTTTAAAATTGCTCCCTACCTCTCAACTACTACTTCTGTGCAGAGATACCAAAATTTAAAGGTGTGGGATCCGTAGTTTGCCTTAAAATAAAAAGGGGGTTTACAACTCTGAGATATTTCGGAACCACTGGTCTAGTTTGTGGGAAAGTATGAAGGCTTTCATGTAGGGTTAAGAATTATCTGTTGATGTTGAAATCTTACAAAGGAACCATCTAAACCTGTATCTCACAGTTTTCTCATCAAATTGAAATATTTTATTCACATAAAGCTAATATCGATGTTTGCAAGATAAGAAATCGCAACATTTTGTTTCTTTCGAAATAAATCGCGAAAACGAAAAAAATTGAAAGCACATAGCCATACCAAAATCTCTACTACTACAAAGAGATTTTGGCTATATAAAGTCTCTATTGTTACGTCTTAGTTAAATGGTGTGTATATTAATGTGCTTGACGGAACTTCTTTCCTTCACCTCTCAACAATATGTACGAATCCACTTCACATGAAAGCAATGAAACTACGTACTTCCTACGAAGGAGCAGCAGACGACAATTGAATGGATTCTGAACTTCCTAAACAAAATTATTTATAAAAACAAATTATTAAAATTAGCTAATTACTATTCTGTAAAAAATCTGTATAATTTCCTTAATTTATTATTTTATTTTATTAATTAATTCGGTAGTCTTCGCAAATTTTCTGGGGCTGACTTCATGTATTCGCGAGTGAAACGAAGGCAGGACAGCCGAGAATACGAATATGCATTGGTGAGATTGTATGTACCACGATGCTTTATGATTTTAAATAAAATAAATAATCAGGGATGCTTCGGGACGTTCAAGAAATACATCACGCTCTTGGGGGGGGGGGGGGG
>JAHWFO010054114.1:361755-386174 GCA_023313115.1 Rhysida immarginata
GTGACACAGCGTGACATGGGGGGAGGGGGATTTCCATAAGTGTTATGTCACAACAAACCCTTTAAAATTCTGAAATTTCAAATTCAAATTTTTCATGTTACTTTTTTTTTTGTTATTTCATTTGGGTCTGCCATTTTTGTGAAGATGATTCAGTTAAGGCCTCTGCGCACTGGCGATTTTTGTCGCAGCGGCAAAAGAGGGGGGACAGGGTTAACAAAAGAAGGGTTTAACAAAAGAATTGTTAAATATAATGGAAAATATTCCTGGAAATATAAATGTCGCGGCTGTCGCTCACACTGCAGAGCCGCAACATACAGGTGTTTAGCCCGAGGCACAGAAGGGGTTAATTTGCTGTTCATTAGCCATTGTATTCTACCCCTATAACCCTCCTATTGTTAAGAAGTCGCTGCAACAAAACTCGCCAGTGTTACTACATCACATGTTTGCACCTTGACGCTTCATTGGCCAATGTAATAAATTCTGTCCCTATGATAAATTTTCTTCACCCTTTGTCACCTTTATCGGATGTAGCCAACGCCCTACAATTTTCCCGCGCAACTGTTGCAAGGGGTTACAACCCATGTCGGACAGCGGACGGGCGCCCCATGCCTCACTGATGCCAGAGGTGTTCGCTTGGTCATCCGGCTCGCAACTGCTGACCGAAAGGCGATAGCGGGCCAAATCACTGTGTGGTACAACCAGGGACGTCCCACAACCAGTGTTGGGCAAAATGTAATTGTTTTGGCAATTAACAACTAAAAATTAAATTTTTTTTAAATATTAGTGTAAGACATTATTGCAATAATTAGGCTACAGTCCATAGAATTTGTAACCATTTGAAAATAAGTACAATAAGGGGAGGATAAGAAAATGGTAGACAAAGACGTGTGTTTAATTTCAGTAACTTTTAATTTGGTTTGATTACACAAAATTGTGTTGACAATTATTTCTTTAATTTGCTAAGATTATATTTTAATACAACTCTTTTCTCAAACATGTTGTCAGACACTTTGACTTTTTAGTTGATTTGTCATTGTTGCAAAAGAAAAAAGCCGTTCGACTGAAGCGGATGATGGCAAGGGCGTATTATATTTTAAGAACTTTTTTTTTTATTTCTGGGTATCTGTTGAGAATTTCCAGTTCTTGGCTTTCTTCAGCAAAGAAATGGAGCATTGATAACTCAGCTTTAGTTAGTGGTACATCAGAAGGTCGGCTTGTTTGAGTCATAAAATTATCAGAATCTGAATCAGACTCAAAATTAAAAAATGTATTCTCTGTTTTTGTATCCTTTGGTAAATTTGGTACTTCTTTTGGTTGTTCATGCATATGTTTGGATATGCAGGTTTTAAATATTTTTAAGGCTTTGTCATGATCTGCAGGATTTAAGCAAGCCAGCCATTTGTTTTTAAACCGTGGATAAGACAAAGCTACAATGATAGCATTTTCAGATTCCAGCGTGTTAACATCAAAAAAATTTTTAAATCTTGTCTCCACACTATGCCTGTAAGTTGCAATTAAAGGCTGGCAGTAGAAAAAATTGTTCTTTTTTTCAATTTTCTGCAATTTTTTTTTTAAAGCAAGAAGGCAAGGTAACACGATTCCATAAGTGTTTGTCTCACTCTGCATAATATCGAGTGCTTCTGCAAGTGGTGCAGCACATGCTATATATTCATTTATATAATCAAATTCACTGTCTGTTAACGCATTTTTAATATTTAAAGCTTTATGTAATAACAAGTTTTTCTCTCTGATTTTCAAAATTTGCTTTAGCGCATCAAACAAACTGTTCCATCTTGTTTCACCTGGTCGACTCAATGTATGCTTAACTATATCTTGTATAATTTCGGCTGTTTTCGGCCGACCTGCAGCTTTCCATAAAATATTACATTTTTTTATTACAGCAGCATGTTTATCTGACATTAGGGTGTCTTTCCCTTTCAAAATTTTGTTGGCATCTGTTTTGCACACAGGCTTAATGTGTGTGCACAACAACTTAAATGTGCTGGTAGCAGTTCTTCACTAGTTGAAGTTTCGGGAATATTTACATCAAGCTGATTTTCTGCTTTCTCAAAATCCAAAATACTTCCAGAAACGGGCAAGGGGAATTCGGAATCTGACATAAACTCTTCCTCTTCGTCCTTATTTAACTTTTCTTCTGCTTCAATGGTATCAATATCAATACTGGACAGTTGCACACCAAATGTTTTAAATGCTTTAATAAAGTTAGACCCATTATCAGTTATTGACGCAACTATTTTATTTGCATCCAGACCATAGTCAGCATTTATCTCCCGTATGGCCTGAGATAGTCGGTCATAGCTGTGGGTACCCGTCAGTCTGTGACAGGCTAAAGCTACCGATATCCCGTGTAAATCATTTGTAATCCAATGCGCCGTCACACCAAGAAAACTTCTTTTCCTACTTGACCAAATGTCGATTGCTGTGCACACATAATCAACTTTATTTATTTCCGATTTGATCATCATTATTTTATTTTCATAGTAGTCTTCTATACGTCGACTTAAAGTTCGCCGACTTATTAAATTAAGACCCATCTTTGAGGTTTGTAAATCTACAAAAAGTTTAGAAAAATATGGATCTTCCACGGTTCTCAATGGAATCACTGAATGGATAAAATATTTGACAATATTATCTTCAAACATTTCCTGTGAAACTTTCTGTTTTGTGCCATGTTTAACTTTTTTGTTTGTGGAAGCACTAGCCCCTTCATTTGCATACGTTGTTTCTGTTTTCTTTCTTTTAATGTATGCTTTATATTCATCCACACAATCTTGTCCATGCTTTCGCTTCATGTGACTGAGAAAATTAGACGTACAGTTATTGTATCCTTTCACTTTAATTTGCTGGTTGCTTGTACATTTCATACACAAAGCCACAATGATATTAGCATTAGACTCGTTTGGCAAGTACTTAAAAAAAAGTTCCGTCCAATAACTGAAGTCGTGGCTGCGATGAAAATTCCTCACTTCTGGACACTGGCGATGAGCTTTCACTCATATCCGAAGAGTTTAAGGAAATGTTGCACTCTTCATTTATTCTTAACATCTTGACAGTTTGATGGGATTTCACAGTTCATTCACAAACAATGTTCGATTTGGGAACTCCTTAATTTCACTATAAAGTTTAATTAAATAATTGATAGGTGTTATATAGGGCATTACTTTTCTCTTGAAAAATTATAATTATTAGGATAAGCTAGGATTTTTATACTTACAGTTGAATCCAACAAAGTTGTAGCAGAGGTTGTTGGTTGAATGATTTTAAACGAATGTTTGAAGGTTGCATTTAAAAAATTGAGGGAGGGAAGGAAGAAAAGAATAAATTCAACTAATTTTCTAAAGATATGGCATAATCATATATATATACAAGCTAAATTCAGAAGTTGGATAATTTGTAAAGTTAATTAAAATTGTTAATTGTTTTCGCTACAATTAAAAATATTAATTGTAATTACTTCATTTGCAAAAAATTTTAATTGCAATTGATTTAATTGTACAATGCAAATAAAGTATATTAATTGCAATCAATTTAATTGTAACTTGCAATTAATTTTTTAATGTAATTAAATTTAGTTGCAATTAAATCAATTACAATTAATTTTTTAATCAATTGATTAGTTGATTGAAAATTTAATTGATTAATGCCCAACATTGCCCACAACTATGTCCGTGACGACAATTCAGCGAACCTTGGTAGCTGCAGGCTTTGGGAACAGGAGGCCACGACGGGTGCCACTCTTGACAGACATTGGACCGCTGAGGACTGGCGAAGGGTGCCTGGTCCGACGAGTCATGGTTTCAGCTGTATCGGGCCGATGGTCGTGTCTATGTCTGGCGCTGGCCACACGAAGCCGTGGACCCCGCTTGTCAAGTGGGGACACTCAGGCAGGTGGAGGCTCCATACTTCTCGTGGCATGCAATGGGTCCATTGGATGCATCTGACATCCACTCTGCATGCTACTTCCTACGTCGATCTGCTTGGGGACCACCTGCACCCCTTCATGAACTGTTTTTACCCCACGGGAGACGGCATCTTCCAGCAAGATAATGTGCCTCCACGTTCTCCAGACTTGTTTTTACCAGAACTGTTTTTACCCCTTCATGAACTGACCCTTGTGACACGGCTGTGGTTGGAGGAACATGCAACCGACTTCACGACAATGATTTGGCCTCCACGTTCCCCAGATTGCAATCCCATTGAACATTTGTGGGACATCATCGAACAATCTGTCAGGTCTTTACCAACGCAACTGGTTAATGCAGCATCGTTAGGGAGTGCAGTGGAGGCGGCATGGCTTGCAGTGCCTGTGGATGTGTTTCGGGGACTGGTAGAATCTCTTCCACGACGGGTTGCCGCCGTTATCCGGGCCAGGTGTGCCATGACTTTTGGTGAGTGAGTGTAAAATATAACTGGTCACGCTATCTATATGGTGAGCTAAATGTGTCGAGTGAATGCAACGAGCTGAACGTGTGACGAAACGACTAGGAACATTATGTAGGGGTGTAACCATAGTTTATTTCTTTTGTTTGTTGAAAGGGGGGGGGTTGACTTAGAGTGTGACGTCTTTAAAGGGGAGGGGGATACCTGGGAAAAGTGTGACACAGCGTGACATGGGGGGACGGGGGGGGGTCTGAAAAGGCCAAAAAGAGCTTGACGTATTTCTTTAACGTCCTCTTACCTCATCTTATAAATTATTTCGAGACGAATAATTGTACAGCAAAATTAAGGTTTTTGTGCGTAATAACATTGCTGTAACTGCAATTCTTTGGCGACAGCCATTAATGATTTTACTTCCCCTTTACCGCCATGATTTTTTTCCTTCGCACTCCCATTTCCGCTACTGCCACCGCGCAACGCTATCGCTTCCAAGAGTTGCGCGCTAACAAAGAATTCCGGGTACAGGTTCGGATGATTCCTTTGTTAGTTCAAAGCAACATGTTTATTATACGAGGGGTGATCAAAAAGTAAGGTTATAAAGCCTGCAGTGAAACGTGCACATTTTATTTCATACAACCAATGCAGCCAACTGATATATATTAGGTTATTTTTCGATATAGTCTCCATATAGGTTTAGGCACTTGTCGATTCATGTAATGAGTTTGAATATTCCCTACTGTCGCGAAGTGTTTTACCTCCTCGTCTGAAGCGAATCGTCGGTCTCCTAGGTGCTCCTTCAGGTGAGGAAAGAGGTGAAAGTCGCTTGGAGCTGGGATGATTTCCCAGCGAAACTGTTTCAACAGCGTGATGGTCTTCTGGGCTGTATGAGGTCGTGCATTGTCCTGAAGGAGGATGACGCCCTTTGTGAGAAGTCCTGGCCGTTTCCTCCTGAACAAGTCCTGGACGTTTCGCGACAACGTGGCTGAACACGCAAGGACAGGATTTTTACCAGGAGGGAATATTCAAACTCATCCCACGAACCGACAAGTGCCTAAACCGATATGGAGACTATGTCGAAAAATAATCTAATGTATGTACCACCAGTTGGCTGTATTGGTTATATGAAATAACATGTACAGTTTCACTGCAGGCTTCGTAACCTTACTTTTTGATCACCCCTCGTATTTGCGTTTGAAGCTATACTCTGTCCGACGAAACTTTGACAGCGCGTGTCCAGTTAAATTTCAACTTTCAGTTGTTTAGGCATTGTTGCAAAATAAATTTAACAATGTATAACAATTGAAATTGGAAATTTAATTGGACACACCCATTCAAACTCTGGTTGGATAGAGTATGCTGTATTAATATTTCAAATAATCGTCTTTTATATAAATGAAATTTTATTTTTTTTATTTTCTAAAGGAGCGCCTCCTCCCCATCTCGAGTTTTCTAACTCTCCTAAAAATAAGTCTTAACCTTAATAATACTTCAAGAATACTGCGTAGGAACTCCAGTTCTGAATCCGAATCTCTCCTTGGGCATAGATTAATCCCATTTATAAAGGATGAAGATTAAGTGCAAAAGACCCAAAAAAGGGCAAAGAGCCAATATTCGACCCACTTTAGAACCTAAGAAACCGATTAATCTTACTTGAAATTCTTCCAATCTATATATTTATCATCTCTTTTAGAAATGCTGATGGTTAAAAGCATTCTAATAATTTAAAATAGTTAAAGATTCAGTATTCTTTATTTAATATTATATCCTGTTCATTAGCATACTTATCTATATATTTATCATTTTCTAACAGATTTTAAAATTTCCTGGAATCAGATATTTATTTTTTGGATGTTTACATTTAGGTCAGGGGGTTGGCGGGCTGTTTGTCCTTCATGGTAGATTCCTTTACTATTACATATTTTTTTTGTTGTTGTTGTTAGGTTGATTTTTATGTTGGATCAATAAACAATTTTCATGTTTATATTTGGAGGAATTCTATTTATTTATATTTAATCTATTCCCAACGTTTTAAATTTTAGATTTACAATGCTCCTGAGACCAATTCACAAGCAATAGGATCATTTGCTATAAGTCCAATGGTAACTGCCGGAAAGTTACTTTTCGAAATTTTTTATTGCGAAACTCAAGATGCTCCACCAAGCATTATAGTTAATAGAGAAAAACCAGATTTTTCTAAAAAACACGACTGGAGAACATTATCAGCCTATTTCAATGTTGACGTAAGTATCATTCAATTTATCGATTAATAATTACAGTATAACTTTCGGCAACAACAGTCTGTCCTCTTTGGAAATTTGACAGGCCTTTCGTTTTACAACAACTTGTACCAAACAAAATGTAGTACACTGGCATGCAATCTAAAAAAAAAGGAAAACATGTTAAAGAACAGATACCCTAATTGCAACCTCTGTTGTTTCTGTATATGCAACACCTAAATTTTTACCATTCTGGCGTTGGCAGTTTGTCCGTCCCTTTAATTTTTCTATACTATCTATCTATCTGTCTAAAAGCAATTTATAAGCAACCTTTTTTTAACTTTTCAAGAGGATCAAAGGAAGATAACCAAGCAAAATTAGATAATTAAACAAAGTTAGAATTTCATTGACCAATTATAGTCATGATGTTTGGTTCCTCTTTTGTTAGGAAGAGAAGAGCTGTCGATATATCGAGTTCGGAATTTAGGTTATTTAGTAAATCCGGAGTAATCTACACGAGGTAGAAGAGTAATTAAGTACGAATAAAAAATTTTCAGCCTAAATATGTTTAAGGGCTGTACTCATCTCATTGTATGAGAACGCCTCCATAAAGTATATCTATCTCTATATATAAAGAAGGATGTTTGTTTGTTTGTGGGTTTGTTTGTTTTTTTATACAAATCTACAGTTTTATTCGGATCTTGATGAAATTTTGCATACTTGACCTTCAAAGCATGAGGAAGGTCACTGTCTACCTAAGATTTCGGAAAATAATAAATATGGTTATGGCAAGGCATATTAATGAGATATATCTCATGACCAAAAATGCAAGGCAAAGTTTGTACAACAATAGGTATCAGCACGCAATTCACAAACAAACTGCATGGACCAACAATATATATCTCATGACCAACAATGCAAGGAAAAGTTTGTGCAACAATAGGCCCATCGTGTTCGCATCACCAATGGTATCAACGCGCAATTCACCAATAACAATGAGCACAAAATGATGATGCAATGTTAAAGCAATCTTTCCAAGAATTATAACAACGAACATGAAATGATGATGCAATATGGATAAGTTTCAATTTGTAACAATGCATAGAATTCCTGGTATTCAGACTTTTCTTAGAAAAGAGAGTTCTTAGTACTTAACAATTTCTTGAAAATTTTCAAAAATGATCAGTAATTGGAGATAATGGAGAGTTAGCAAGACTATTGAGAAAGAGTGGAAAGACGACAGAGGAAGCACTCCTTTAGCTCCGTGCTGTATTGAGCAAATGGGAAGCAAGTAAATAGAAGAATCGGCGACTACTAGACTACACAGAGAGTGATGAATGGCCAAGTTTTTCTTCAAGACATCGAGAGAAGAAAGGGAATTGCAACATCAAGTGTACATCTGAAGTAAGATTACGTGAGTAAGAAATTATTTAGACTAGCAGTGGCATTCTTGGAGCGGTCCATCCATTGTGAGCCTTTAAAAAAAATTTTTCGAATTTTCATTAAGAATTTTTACCGTATGAAAAGGCACATATGAAAGGCTTGATAAAGCTCTTTATCCCTTTCATATGTACCCTTGATAAAGCCTGGAATATACGGCGAAACCGGTCGAGAAATCTTGTGTTTTCTTCCTTTATGTACTGAAGGCTTCCATATACTTCAATTCTAATGGAGTCTGGATACAGAGTTATATCAAGAACAAATGAAGGTACGGTTATCTGTTCTTCATCTGTTCTTGGTTATATGGAAATAAAAAATGTAATAATCGATTTCATAAAATCTTAGAATTAAATGAAAGCAAAATTTGAAAGATTTTTAGAAAAATAATAGTAGATAATAGCATGGTTTATACATGAAAACCATGATAATAGTTCTCTATTTTTAATCGATTTTTACGACACATCGAATTTCGAATCGATATATTTTTATTTCGAATCTCTACGATAATCCAAAGATTCCGAATCTTGTCATCGATATTTGCTATTGTCGGCCCCCTCGCGTAGACCGTAGTTGCGCTCCATTCACCCCACGGGTAATCAGTAGGGCTCTATACAGGCCAGTCTGTATTTCAATTCAGGCCTCAAACTATTTCTGAATGTAGCTTGCTTTTTGACATCTTAGTTCAGGCTACTAGAAGAAATTAGCCCATTTCAAATTACCTGTATGAAGTTAGCTCCATATAATGATACCGCCTCCTCCAAATTCACATCGTCAGGCATGAAGCGTTCTCCAACATCTGCCAGTCCCAGACTGCATCTGATTGCCAGAGTATGTACCGTGGTTCGTCGCTCCGTTAGACGTTTCCACTGTTTCATGGTCCAGTTCCGGTGAACTGTGCACCATTCAAAACGCCGCTCTACTCGTGAATTGCAGCACGGCCTTGAAAACGGGTCTTCAGTTCCCGGTGAAAGCTGACTGTATTGGCGGTACATAAACTGAATAATTGTTTCAGCTGAAGACTTCCGATTGCTTCCTGTCATTCAAGCAATCTGTCTGTCATTTTCATTGGCCTACCGTTTCGCAGTTTCACTGATGTTAATCCTTGAGATTTCTACTTGTCAACGATATCAGTTACAGTTGAACAAAGATATTTACAGAATGACAAAAATCTCGCGTACAGATTTGTTTCATAGATGGTATCACATTGTAACTCACTGAGTTCTGTTGAGCGACCCATGTATACTTCACAAGACCAGTTTCTATTTACAATATCAATCACGAAGTCCAGTAAGGCATGTTTTTATTTATAATACCTTAGGCATCTTAGAGACATAACAGCATTTTGAAGGAGTATCGGGAAACTTTTGGTCACATAGTGTATATTCCAAAATCTCATCCTGCATATAATTTAGTAGATTTACGTTTAAATGCTAAAAATGTGCAAACATTTATTCAAGTTTTGGAAAATATATATCGGGAGTATTTTAAAAGAGAATTATCAATTTTTATAATATAAAGAGTATGATATAAAATATAAGAAAAATTATTATTAAACATACATTAACGCAAATTGAAAGTGAAATTCAAAACAACTATGAAAACATGAAAATGCTTCAGTTTTTAAGACACTTGCTTTTTGTTTCAGAGAAGCGCTAACTACGATTACGATATTCAGTTTCGGCTGTCTCAACAACGGATCAAAGTTATTGTTTGGCTTGAAGAAGAATCTTCAACAATTAACTTAAGGGGTCAAGTGGATTATGTAGATAATCAGCAAACCAGAGCAGTAAATGTAAATTAAAAAATATTGAGAAAATCTATGTAAAGGAAGGAAAATCCGCTAACCACAAAGACACATGAGATATGAAATGCCGATTTTCCCTTCCTTTACAGATTTTCCATATCACAGTTCCTTCTTATGTTATTAAAAAATACAGCTCATCTCAAATGTAACTGTTTCAATCTTATGTTGGTGAAGTGGTCTGTACACGATTGTTAAAAACCTATTATGAAATATAACTATTTCATTGCACTCTTAATAGGTTTACAAAGTTTACAGTCTGTTATTGTAAGACTAACTAGATCTCTATTAACCCTTTCAAAATAGCTATCGTATACTGCCTTTAGAAAGGAAGCTCTGATGGTCGAATGCCGAAATTTCACAAAATAATTTATCCGTTTCGAATGTTGGAAATAAACTACTTTTTCAGATTTATTTAAGGCCTCTTGTCATATACGTATATCAGCTATTGAATATGCACAGAAACTGAAATACTCCATGTTCCTCGTTGCCATTCTGAAAGGACTGAACTGAAACGGATACATATGAGTATGAGTTTCCTCGCATATAATTAAGTAAAACATTCCAGGTTTATTTATTGATTAAATAATGTTTAATCAATTACAATTTTAGCAAAATTAATTTAATAAAATAAATGTGAGTTTTTTCCATGAATATTTTCAACAGCCTTCAAAGCCTTCTTCCGTGGCAGTTTTTATAGCATATCTATCTCTACGGAATGAACCAATCGCTAATGCTTCTGTATCCGCATTCGTCACAGGTCCAGATGGAGAGAAATCTGTCGTAGAACTCAAGGATTCAGGCAATGGAGGTGAGAGAAGCCCCAGTTTCTTGCTCAAAACTGTCCCATTTTAACAATTGCAGTTTTCTTTTGATCCTTTTTGTATTTAATAGTCATTATATTTTTTAAAATTAGTATCTAAATCAATTGAAACTCTTTTTGGAGAATCAAATGCTTCATTGTCATGATATTCGAAGCTGTAGTATTTTCAAATTACTAAATTCGAAGAGCAATCTCACACTAAATTAACTTTAAAAAAGCATACGGAAGAAAAATAAATATCCAAAGAGTTAAACAATGTGATTGGTTTAATTTGTGAGTGCTGATTCTCTAAAGCACATGAAAATGTTTTTTTTTTGTCGGAACTCTTTATCAGCAAAAAAGTTTGCTCTTAAAACGAATTTAATTGTCATGTTTACTAATGTATATTGTGAAAAGAATCAAAAGCATGCAGATAATATGAATATGATTTATTGAAGAGATATGAATTCTAAAAACTATTTTTAATTCATCCATTTCTTAATGAAATTGTTAAAATTGTGTCTACACTAAATCTTTTTTTTAATATTACTCATCACCTTCTAAAAAATAAATACCATATCCTCTGAATAGGTGAACAAGGATACAATATACTTCATAATTACCATACCGTTTTAAAACCGTCTTTCTGTTTCTAAAATTACTTTTGAGAAGTAAAAGAGAAATTTAAAAAATGGCATAATGTTTTTTTTTTCTTTTTCTTTTACGGATTGGCGCTACTTTCTCTCGTTCACAGTTGCTTGCTGTTATTTTCTGATTCGGTTTATAAAAATGTGACCTTTATTCCCAATGAAGTTCCTCCCTCTCTTAACACCGTAGAATCCTTGCAGGAATGAATTTCTTAAATGTTGAAAAGCCATGATATTGGTGTCAAGAGTATGCTGCCCCCTTTCCATTAATGTAATTAAAATTCCCTGTAGAAGTTCTAATTTTTTCCAAATTTGATCTCCAATAGACATTTCTGGAGCTATTACCAAAAAGATATGAATACAATGCATCTAGGGCTAGTGTCAAAAGAGAAATTCGTAATAATTGCGTCTTTCTGCATTTTTAATTTAATAATTGTTTTCTTTTTACTTAATCCGGTAGATGGTGAAATACTTAATCCGGTAGATGGTGAAATTCTTTTCTGCCTTCAGTAGTGTGCACCCAGTTTTTTTTTTCCTTAATGCCTTTGTTAATTATATAGGCCTGAATGATTGACACAAGCACTGTCACCTCGTAAAGAAACTCCACTCGACAGAGAAACACCGAGAAATCTACAGCAAGGGTCTTGAGTTATGCGAAATACACAGATGATGCTACCAGCTGGTTAAAGGATTAACCTGGGCGTTTGTTCTTTTGGTCGCCGTCGGTGCACGCGTAGACAACAAAGATGTAAGGCGATTATCATGATCAGCGATGGACTGTGTGGTTTATGTGGAAATAAAGGGTTTCAGGAAATGATATCCATCGTTGTATGGTATCGGTGTACGGAGACAAGGCACCATCAACGCGAACTGTGTTCCGCTGATTGGCCAAGTCAACAGCAGATAGGAAACTGGAGCCAAATATGTAAGCGCAGGACGACCTTCAACATCGCGTATATAGCATATGAGGACGCCATGTCGAGTTTGATTATGGCGAATAGGCGCAACACATTTGATGAGCTGCAAAACGAAACAGGGAATTGCAGGAGATTGTCTTAGATGGTCTACCAACACATCCAAGGAATGGCTCGTCACAGCCACCGGAAAATCCCAGGCGAATGGCTGAAGTGCATACAAGGGGAGAACGTCTAATAATTATAAGCAGTTTTTGTGAATAAATTATTTTCCACCCTGTGGCTGTATTTGTGTCAATCATTTCTGTACGACCCTAGTACTTCAACTACGAGGGGCGATTGATAAATAAGGTCTCCATGGCTGTAATTTTTTTATTTTTTAACCGATTTTCAAAATTCTTTTTGTATCTTATACTCACATTTGTCCTCTTTGTAATGAACTATTCACTTTTCGTCATAGTCCCCATTCATTTCCAAGCATTGCGCCAACGCGTGACTAGTTGGGTGAACCCGTCGGAGAGGAATTCCGGAGTTGTTGTCGACACCAGGATTGAATGGCAGCGTTTACCTCGCCATCAGAACCAACTCATGTCCCGTAAGAGGCTCTTTCTTCTTTGGGAAGTGGTGAAAGTCGCAATGTGCAAAGTCTTTCATTTTTAAACTGCAATTTTTCATCTTTGAACTGTAGGCGCTGCAACGCCTCTGATGTGTGGTGACTCGTGTGCGGGCGGACGTTATCGTACTCCAGAAGAGGGTCCAAAGCTGCCATTCAATCCTTGTGTCGACAGCAACTCCGGAATTCCTCTCCGACGGGTTCACCCAACTAGTCACGCGTTAGCGCAGTGCGTGGAAAGGGATGGAGACTATGTCGAAAAGTGAATAGTGCATTACATAGAGAACAAATGTGAGTATAAGTTACAAAAAGAATTTTGAAAATCGGTTAACAAATAGAAAAGTTACAGCCATGGAGACCTTATTTATCAATCGCCCCTCGTAGTTTAAGATCTCATTACAATATCTGATCGATGGTAATCACATGATGTGTTATAAACTAGTATTGTTTGTCTACAAAGGAAGAGGAAAAAAAGTTCTAACCACTAAAATCTCCGAAATACGCATCCGGCATTTCATATCCGATGTTTTAAGTGATTAGAGGTTTTTCCTTCCTATAACAGCAATCCCATACCACAGTCCCTTCTACGTGTATATGTTTTTATTAATAGAATAGTATAGTTTGTTTTTAATTCGTCTTTTATTTTATATGTTAATAAATATTTTATTTTTACTTAAAGATCCAGATATAAATAAAAACGATGGCATTTATTCGTCTTATTTTGTTTCCTATTCACAAATTCCTGAATGGTACTCTATTCAGTTTTCTGCAGTTAATCACGAAAGTATTACGTTAACTTCTTGAAATGATTTTTTTTAGAAGTTTTTCATTTCACATAAGGAAAAACTGTATTAAATTGAATTTAATATAACATTTTCAGATGCTACTCCAGTATTCAATATTTCTATTTCGGGTGCAGACTTCTATAGTAACGTTACGAACGGAATCATTGCTAATTTTCCTCCAAATCGGATTACGGATCTCGACGTTGCAAGATCATCATGTGGTTCTCCTTACTTTAAGTTCACTTGGACAGCTCCTGGTGACATTTTCGATAATGGTGTAGGTAAGTTAAACATTTGTTTCTTCGCTGTTAAAGTAGTAATTTATAGCATTCCATTTAAAACTATTATAATCAGATAAATATATTACAGAACATGTTGCATGCTTCTTATGTAGTAAGATTAAATTAAAAAGTTTACATTTCCTAAATTAATAATATGTCAATGTATGGTACTTTCCACATATAACATCCACCAGTTATTATATTATGAAGATTGTTCAATGGAAGCACGTTTGCACTAAACATATTTGGAGAATTCTTTGAATAAAATTTGCTTCCCACACTCTGACCGTGTTTCTATTGAATAATCCTCAAAGTTGTTCTTTTCTGAGGGCAATATCATTCTGACTTATTAACCTATTAAAAGCTAACCTATACTTAAGTAGTACATTGAGTGTGAGGAAATTTTACAGTTGATAATTTGAGGAGTTTTGCAGTAGATAATTCTACTTTAACAGGAATCTTTACTTCCTATTAGTAATGGCAACGTCACTTATGATTTCTCTAGCAAACAGTATCAGACAACCCAATAGCCATTAAATTCTATATTGTAAATAAAATTAATTTTCTAAAGTTGTATTTACTCTATACATTTTATGTATATTACAAAATAATGCCATTATGAAATGAGCAAAACCACTTGGAGTTTATGTATTGATCATTTATACAAGGTGTTTCCGAATGGTCTGTACAAACTTTCAGGATATCTTCCAGGGATCAAAACAGCAGAAAATGTCATATGAACATGGAGTCATAAACGCTTCTTTCTAGAGTAATAACTGTTTAAAAGTTTCCTGCAGTAGACGAAATTAACGCAGGGCCGTAGTCAGGATGGGTGGGTCGAGGAGGGTCAAATTTTTGAAAAAAGGTCCGGATTTTATCAAAATCGACCCCCCCCCTCCCAAGATAACGTCCTGGCTACGACCCTGTAACGTTAAAGCGTATAGGAGATTCAAACTGTGATATCTACTTCAACGGTATAACAAGACAATACATTTGTTATAGCAAATGCTAAAAATGGCCTCCGTTAGATTGCAAAGAAGCCTGTACACATCGCTACATGGATTGGCGCATCTGTTGGAAAATATCAAGTGTATGCGGATGATCTCGCAGCCATCCAAGATCCGGTGACGAAGAGTTGCAACATCCGATACTGGGGCAGAATATTCAATTTTGCGAATTTGATATTAAAGAAAGCACAATTTTCTTCAAACTGTTCTTTAGATTGTCGTAACTCTACTTCTACTAGAGACCTTCAAACCGTTATACGAGAGGTAGTCAAATAGTTCCCGGAATTCCTCAACAGACGGCGAACGAGCGATAAGATAGCGATCCCACTTTTGTAGAAGAGAGAACAGCGCCTCTGCTCGCAGGTGCATTAAGGCTTGACAGGTTTCAGTGTGCCGTGTCGTTACTGTTCCGTTAACGTTGGTGGTTCGTCGCAATGTCGCAATTCGAAATGATCGAAGAATGACTGTTGGCCATCGCGGATTTGGAGGAAGAAGTTGGTATCTCTCAACGGATCCATTGATGCCATTTTGTCCGATGATTTGAAGATGAGACGCATCAGTGCGAAGTTTGTTCCGGGGAGCTGATCACGGATGGTTGCTGGCGATCCGTTCGACAAAAGCACATTTCTCAAAAACTCGTCACTGGTGATGAGTCATGGGTATTCGCCTACGACCCGGAGGACAAACGTTTCGCAACCATGGAGGACATCAAGTCGAATGGGATGGTCAACTCCAGAATATTCTACAAGAAGCCTTCCACCGGTGCTTCCAAGAATGGCGGATTCGATGGGATATATGTGTGTGTTCGCAAAGGTGCTACTTTGGAGGAGATTAAGTAAGCGGTGTCGTAAATGTCCTACCATTAGAATGCTATACCATCAATCCGGTTACTTCTTGACTACCCTTTGTAACTCTAGAAAGAAGCGTTTTTGACCTCATATTCATATGATATTTTGTGGAACATATTCTGAAAGTTTAACCATTATTCAGAAACACTATGTATATACTTCAAAGTATAGCCCTAAACATCAAAGCTTTCTATAAAAATTCTCTAGACTAGTAATAGCTAGTTTTCTCAGTTATTTCTTGGCACTAATACTGTTTTCTAAATTCTTATTTAAGAAACTAACAAGGGAACCATCCGAACCTGTATCTCGCAGTTTCACACCAAATTAAATTATGTTACTCGCCTAAAGATACTATTCTTGATGCTTGCAAAAGAAGAAATCGCGATATTCATAATAAACCGCGAAAACGAAAAAATTTGAACGAACATAGGGCGAGGTCAAAAATGCTGCCACCGAGTTGAGTTAGTGAAGAAAATCATTGTTGCTACGATAATCAACAATACGTTAACAATCGCGCAATAATGATTGCTTCGCCAACGCAACTCGGTGTTTGCATTTTTGACCTCGCCCATAGTCATAGAAAGACTCCATTGTTAGTAAAATGAGCAAAATAAAGACTTCTCCTATTTAAATGAAGGCAATTTTTTTTTCAAATAAGTTGAAAGGGAAATAATTATGCAATACGTATCATAACGCACGTTTCTAGTTGATGACAGAAATCTGAATTTTAAACGACAAAAATAAAAGAAAATGAATAATTAAATACAATAATGTCATAGTGCTGTAAGATAACAGCGAAGCAGTTAAAGAATTCAACAAAATTTTCTTTATTCCGTCTATACGAGGGTATGTCAAAATTAAGTTTCTCTATTTTATTTCTAGGTGAACGGGTAAAGATAAGTCAAGATCAAAATAATGTTTTTATTTCGGCACCATACCTTTATTTTTCGACATAATCGCCAAAGTTATTCAAGCATTTGTCATAGCGTAAAATAAAGCTTTCCATTCCCTGACGATAGAAAGTGGTGTCCTGCTTATTAAACCGTTTCACTACTCAGTCTTTCATTTCGTCGTCACTACAAATCGTCTGCCTCGTAGATGTTTGCTCATTTTGCCAAAATGACAGTCCGAAGATACCAAGTACGAAGTGTAGCATTATCGTGCAACAACTCCGATCCTGATGTAGAAGATCAGATCGTCGACGTCGAATAGCTTCTTTACGACGCCCTAATGTCTCCTGATAGCAGCAATAACAGTTGCCCCACTCTCAATGAAATATCAACTCTATGAATGCCCCAGAAGATGGTTGCCATCACTTTCTCTTCGTATACAGACACAATCCTCATATGAATGTTGACAGATTCCATGCTTTATGCCTACAGAAAACGGATTACTGCGCGCACATCCTGCCATGACCACTAGTACAGTGATTTTGCCGATCTGCAAACTGTCACTGCGCTCGGATTCTGTTGTACCGATTTGATATGCGCAGTTATGCGCATCTATCGCTAGAACTACAAGATATCGGATACATAAGTTGCAGCGACCTCCGATTCTGAGTTGAAAATAAGGAAACTTATTTTTTTGACTTACCCTCGCAATAATAGCAAGTTTATTTTTGATTATGTTCACAATTGATAAATAAACAAATTGAAACAGAAAGATAAAAGACATTTATAGTTAACTGTTTTCTTGTAGCTAAAGAGTATAAATTTCAGTGCAACACAGCTCGTGAAGCACTTAATGACACTACAGGATACATCGAAATGGACATACATCCTCAAGAGGCTGGTACACAAGAGAGTGTAGAAGTGCTGCCTGAGCAATACATTTCAAAAAGTGCCAAGGCGGGAGTTCTCTATTTTTGTGCTATTCTAGCTAACAACACTAACGGCATAGAGAATGAACCATCGTATGTCGTCACGATAACGAATGCAACAAATGAATCCCCGATCACTTGCCCAACGTCCCCAATGTCAACGCCAAGCAAGGCTTCAGATGACATCACAGAGACCACTTCTTCTGACTTCAGTTTCACAGCAACAACTTTAAATTCGTCTTCAACGGAAGCAACGAATTCAAGTAAGATACTGTTTAATGCAAAAATTTTATAATAATGTAATGATGCCAGAATATAAAAAGATCCCTATTTTTTAAATTATAAGAGAGAGAGAAATACTATGGAAGAACAAGAGTAATCCCTGAAGAATAAGGCCTGAAAAAGAGCGAGTTTAACAAACACCATCTAGATAAATAAAGCCTCCGCAATGAATAGTCATACATTGTTACATCATTTAGAGTAGTCCGAGGCCAACGAGATAACAAGGCCTGGAAGCGAAAAAAATCACTTGACCATCGGGGTTAGAGTAGCCTGTAGTAAAAGAGTAGTGACAACTCATGGTCGGTGCCATGTTGTGTCGAACTAGTAACAGAAATTAGTGATATTTGATTGTTTTTTCCATGCATTTGGGATGATACAATTATATATATTTTCACAAATTCTTGAGCTATCACACAAAATGCATGGAAAAAACAAATGCCAGTAATTCGTGCCACAAGTTCGACACAACATGGCGCCGACTACGAGTTGTCACTACTCTTTTACTATAGGCTACTCTAATCGGGGTGCTAGCAACAATCCAACCTTCATTGTCTCCATCTTGGATGTTAACAATCAATGTTTTTTCGTTTGTTGGAAATAATGAAGGTTGGATTGTTGCTAGCACCCCGATGGTCAGGTGACTTTTTCGCTTCCAGGCCTTGTTATCCCGTAGGCCTCGGAGTAGTCCAAATTTAAGGCTTAATATTGGTTTAAATACAATTAACAATGAGCCAGTGGCGGCTCTTAACTAAAATTTCTGGGGGTGCTGCGTCAGAAAATTGTAATTTTTTCACGAACTAGGGAATAGCTACTGACTTTAAGCTTAAGGATCATGTAATATACTTGTATAAGAATAGTATTAAAGAAAAAAAGACATTATATTGAATGTTATTGAAATCGAAAGTGAAACTGGGGGTGCTGCAGTGCCGCAGTGCCTATGGACGAGCCGCCACTGCAATGAGCTATTCGAGAGAGGTAACAATGTATGACGTTTTATTATGGGGACCTTCTTTATCTAGAGCTGAGGTCAAAACTCTAACCGGTGAGAAGAGTTAGCGATTCGCCGGTCATAAATCTCGGTGAGAAAAATGTGACGTCATTTTAACGAGGTCGAAAATGGCAGTTAGTGCTCCTATACATAACTGGTTAGTCTAATACTTCATCCGCACTACCGGAACTAGCTTGAAGTAAACTAGTTTAAAACAATTTTAGATTAAACTAGTTTGGAGAGCTAAATATGCTTCCGCACTTGAAATAGTTCGAACGAGTTAAAAACATGTGCTCAATGCCTCACGGTGTTGAAACGAGCAAACAAGCATTCATTTCCCGAGCGTGAGCGATTTAGAAATTTCATCACTAGGTGTCCTTCTTTCTCTATAAACAAGCAGAAAGCCAGCTATTTCAATTGTATTATATGTGCTTTTGTAACCATGATAAATTCAAAAATAAATAAAAAAATATTATGTAAATTTTTTTAATAAAGTAGTACTGTGTCAAAAAATGCTATACAGCTAAATAAAGTTAAAATCTTTCGACGTTTTCATGGTTCCCATCAGATGGCAATTTAAAATTCATTATTTCATATATAAATAAATTTTAAAAAAATACAGCTATGTAAAATTTTTTAAATAAATTATTTACTGTGTAAAAAAAAAAAAATGCTACACGTGAAAGAAGGACATCTGGCAGCAGATTGGGGAAATCGCTCTCGCAGGCATTTTAGCATTGAAACGGAGCAGCATGCTCAGGCCTTGTTAATCTCGAAGGCCTCGACGAGAGAAAGGCAAGACCGCAAGGCAAGGCAAAAAGAGCATCGCATCAGCGCATGGAATTCTGGGATCCCACAATTCCATGCGCGAAGCTAGTTAAACTGTCTCAAGAAGGTTTGGGAAATTCGTTTAATCTGAGACAGTTTCTAACGCCTGACACCGGTTTGGTTTAAACCAGTTGTGTACGCACTTGAAAATCGGAACTAGTTCGGCAATCTAAACTAGTTTGGAAATGCTAGTGCGCATGAGGTATAACTGTCCTAATCGAGTAAAAAACTGTTAGTCCAGAGAGAAATTCTCGTTAACTCTTCTCACCGGTGAGGTTTTTTGACCTCACCCTAGATGGTGTTGGTTTAACCGTGACCACCGAAAGAGATGACCTCGGCAGTGAAACATAGTACATTGTTACATCATTACAGATAGTGCATTGTTATTCGTTCTACCAATAACGAGTCTTAAATTTTCACTATGACGATGTAACCATTTATTAAGTGTCAATACAGTGGCCTTCTCTCTCGGTGGTCACGGTTTAACCACACCTCTTAGAGATAAGGCCTGCGCACGAAAACGTCAAACATTGTTACATCATCATAAAAAGTCATTGTTAATCATATTTCTAACAATAATAAACCCTAAATTATGAATTTTTATGATGATGCAACAATGTATGACGTAGGCCTGTTTAGTCTGTGCAAAAACTAGACGTCATTTTTTCGCAGATTTTTCACCCATGACGAACGCAAATCCTGCATGGTCGAATTTGGAGGAAAAACAAAGTTTTTAAATGCCAGAATGCACGATAGAGTGCAATTTAAACCGATTTACACATTGTTGGTGTGTCTTCGCTGTGATCATGACTAAACTGCCGAGTCTGCATGAAGTTTTTCCCTGTGCGTTTGTGCACGTAGAAAGTGCAGAATCTGCAATGAAAAGAACGCAGATTCGATGCCGAACAGCGCCTCCAGGAGTGCAGAATCTCATGATGAACAGATTCTGCACGCGCACAGCACGGAATGTGCACATTCTGCGCGATGTCGAATGCGCCTCTAGAGAGAAAGCATTCGCACAGAAACGTCATACATTGTTATACGAGGCCAACGAGAGACAGGCCAGGCAACACCTCCTAGAAAGAAAGCCAAACAACTGAAACGTCATACATTGTTACATCATCATAATTGGACCAAATTTAAGGCTTCTTATTGGTAGAATTACGCTTAACAATGGTCCAAACATGATAAAGTAATAATGTATGACGTTTCAGTTGTTTGGCTTGATTTCTAGGTGTTGGGCCAGGGCACTCAAAAGTCACCTGATCATCGGGGTCCGGGCAACAATCCATCCTTCATTGTCCCCATCTTGGATTTTAACAATCGGTATTTATTCGTTTGTTGGAAACAATGAAGGATGAATTGTTGCCCGGACCCCGATGATCAGGTGACTTTTGCCTGTCTCTCGTTGGCCTCGTTGTTATATCACCTACGGTAGGGTACTGTTAATCGTATTTCTACCAATAATAAACCTGAAATTGTCCCTACCGTAGGTGATGTAACAGTGTATGGTTTTCCCATGCGCAGGCTTTCTCTCTAGGCGGTATTGCTTTATGTCGGTGGTGTCTCGGTGCTCAAAATCAACACCGCCTAAAGATAAGGCCTGGTCGCTGAAACGTCATTACATTGTTACATCACCTTAGTAGGGAATTGTTAACCGTATTTCCATCAATAATAAGCCCTGAATTTTCCCTACTGAGGTGATGTAACAACCGAGGCTAATGAGAAGACAGGCTCCGGCACTGAAAAGTCACCTGACCCAGATAGGTCTATTAACAATGTAACTTTATTTCATTTAATTAATTTTAACATTTCACCATAATATATGGAAAATATGAATAAATTATCTACAATTTGCAACGTAGATTAAATAATGTAAAGAAATATTAAGCAATAATACAGTTTTTCCTCAGTTACATCAACTTCAGTTCCAGAGGGATAATGTAAGTCGAAAATGGACGTAAGTCTATGACTGACCAAAAAAAATTAGCTACTCTATATAGCATTGTATTCTACTTAAAATTTGTTAGTATGATTTGTTTACACGCTGTTAGTACTGTGCTGTACTAAATTTGCTTCCTATGACGATAATGATAACAATAACCTTTCACTGACTATATTGACAGCATAATAAATCACAAACACTTACAAACTCTATCGAATGTTACAGTGACGAGCTGACAATTATCGCAAATGTTTTTCCACAAAGTTTAATAAGGTATTTGTGGTAGAGTGTTTTCCTTCTGTTTGTCTTAATCTGTTCTTATCCATAGGTACCTGTTTTGATGCAAGTCCGAAGCGATGTAACTTGAAGTATGACTGTAGATAGTTTCTTGGAGCAAATATGGAGAGTTCTGAAAACTCAACAGATTGACTGTACAGGGCGTTTATAAAACTATGACCCGATTGCAAAATTCAATAATTCCGGCGGGAAATTAAATTAAATCAACGCATTTGTGGCAAGAAGAAAGTTTTTCTTTAAGAATATAAAACAATTTAGATGTTTTCCGGATGATAATCGATTACCACATCTCACGTAGCATTACCTGGATCATATTCGCGATGGAGTTGATAATCCTGCGATTCAATCTCTAAACCAAGGACTTGTTTCTTGTAAACCATGTCTTACGTAGTCCTACAGGAAAACAAAATCAAAGAGCTTTATGCCAGGTGACCGAGAGGGACCCATAAAAAAAAGCGTCGTTCAGGAGGAAGATTTGTCGAAGGTACTCCGTCCTTTTAGAAGATAGCATGGGGCTTCTAATCTTCCATCTGAGGAATAACTGTACAACAGCGTTGACAGATTTTCTGCAGAGAAGAATAGACCGATGATTTTATCATACATCGGTCTGCAACAATAATTAACTTTAAGGTTTATCCAAATATGCTCACAGAGGGTTCTGTGTATGCAAATTCTGGCCTTGTGAGTATTCACATTACTATACACATGAAAGTTTGCTTCATCGATAGTAGAATATGTACAAGTTGGGGTGCATTTTAATGAGGTGGGCGTGGCCTAATCCAGCCAATCAGCGTGCAGTATTCGCATCACGTGACCACCCACCCCTCCACGACTTCGTGTCACGTGACCACCCATCCCCCTCCTCCTCTCCTTCCTGACATCACAGGCGTTCAACCAATCCGCGTGCAGAATGCGTTTCACGTGACCAACCATCTCACCTCCCCTGTTTTTGGCATTGGTCTTTTTTTGGGTGTTGGTCTTTATTTGGGCGTTGGTCCTTTTTTTGGGCGTTGGTCTTTTTTGGGTGTTGGTCCTTTTTTGGGCGTTGGTCTTTTTTGGGCGTTGGTCCTTTTTGGGCGTTGGTCTTTTTTTGGGCGTTGGTCTTTTTTGGGTGTGGTCTTTTTTTGGTGGTTTTGACACCAGAGGTCGACACAGCTTGTTGTGCACACCCTTCTCTGATGGTAAGGTAATCACGTGATGGCAGTCATGTTCAGGTGGCCTAAGACTGAAATAAAATTAATTTCTTCTTCATCCTGTGATGTACCCATGGTGCTGGCACATTGTTTTGTTGGCACATTGTTTCAGTTGACTACTGATAACCCCAGGGCTGCTAAATTAGCGGATTGACATCGCAAACTTTATAAACACCGTTTCTCACTATGTATGTTTAATTTTCTTCTACTCTCTATGATTTCTGTCTTCTGATTGTTCCGTTTGTTGGTTGTATTTTAAATAATTTTATCCCACTCGCTCAATGTTTACTCTTTTAAGGACGTACAGGGATTGTGTATTATAGGTATCATTCTATACATGCTTTAAGTTAAATTTAGGTTAAAATATCACTATGACATTTTAGTGTTACTTGATCATGTGTCCTAAACAGTCCAGTGGGTAGAACATCAGGTTATCATTCACGGGTTGAGTGATGGTTTGAGTTCGATTCTATGTGACTAAAGGGCCCATATTTTATTCAGTCAATCCCTGTTTTTAACCTGTTAGACACTTATTGTTAAGGTCAAAAATCGTTTTCCTTTTCCTTTTACCGGAGTTTTTTACAATTTTCGACGTCATTAAAAGTTGTTTAAGACTTTTGGTTCCAGACTGACCTATGTTTGACAGGATGAAATGTGTTTGTTTATGGTTCATATGACTTGTCCCCACTTTTAGTTTCACTGATTTATCATCCCATTAAAGTGTTTCTTTTTCGAGAAACGAGTACGCAAGTTCAAGTATTACATAGGCCGCGATGGAGGTCATGTAAATCATCATCTGATACGATAAATGTTCGCGCTAAAAAGGCACCGCGTCTTTCAAACCACGTAAGTGAAATACGTTTGTTTGTTTGAGGTGCGTATTAGGTGTGTCATTAAGTCACATTGACCGTGTTAGGTGTGTCATTAAGTCAGCAGTTGTTACGTTAAGCGTACGTGCTAGCTGCACTAAAAAGGTATTTGTGTTTTCTGTCAGAGTACATGAAATACGTTGTTTTGTACAACAGCGAAGTTTGACTATTAGTTTCACAGCTTTTTTATCTCATTAAAGTGTTTCCTTTTCGATAAATATGCGTACGCAACGATTACCTCGTAACTCAAGTATAACATTGACCGCGTTAGATATCACCAAGTCGGCTGCTGTTATGCTTATCGTACATGTTAGCCTCACTAAAAACCAACGCGTTTTTTCAAGCGGGGGTACATGAAATGCAGTGATTTGTACTGCATTGAAGTTCCCCTATTAGTTTCAAGGTTTTTTTTTTTTTTTTTTTTTTTTTTTTTTTTTTTTTTTTTT
>JAHWFO010054142.1:0-24144 GCA_023313115.1 Rhysida immarginata
GGCCTATTTATATACATTTAGCACTGAAATACAAAAGCAAATACTGCAACAGCGAGGCCACCTCGTCAAAGCAATTCTTCAACGATTAACCTGTTACAGTATTCAGTCATTTAGCATTAAGTGCTAGTACAGCATTAAAACATCTACCGATAAATGTATAATTGTAAAAATATGATAGGAAGAAAAAAAAAGTAATGCCTACATACCCGATTGCTTTCTGTTTGAGTCTGACTGAACACTTTCGTTTTGCTCATATTACAATTTGAGAGTGAAAGTGTATCCCACCTCGTCGTTTTTCCCAACGTGGTTTACAGAGTCTTCAAATGATTCTGAAGCCACTGAACAGTTTTAATTACTTGGTACGAGTGAAGGAGGTGAAGATGAAAGCGAACAGTCTTGTGTATATTTTATTTTCTAAATTCTCTCTCAGGTTTGAATTTTTCTCTTAACTGTAGTGCAATCTGTTGGATTTTTGCGTTTTAACACTCGTATCAAGAGCACATCTCCTGCTCAGGAATTCTCCTGCCCGTTAAGAGTGTGCTCTTTTTCATTATAAGAAGGGGTGGGGGGTTTGCTCATTTAATGAAATTTTGCTCGTATCTATTGCCATGAGAAGAATAAATGTATGGAAATTTAATAAATCCACTCTATATTATAATATTGGACTAAAAATAATAAATAATTGCGTTTATTATTAGCAAAAGCACATGGAACTCCAGCTATCTCAGCTTTGTTATGTTAAAAGAGACGGATCGCCTGCCAGGTGACGTCACAATCCCAGAAGGCAATGCGAGTGCTTTTGAGAGAAATCGGCCGATAGAGGCCACCTTCTTTTTAACAACCTTGGATCTCATGCGCTTACTCACTTCTGTCTCATGTCTCATTGAAGAAGCGCTTTATAATATTACAGCAGAAGCTTTAATATTATTCAGTTGCTATGCTTTAATTATAATTAAAATAATTGTACACTTCATAAAATTGTCTTTTAACTCAATTTTATATATATCGTTTACTTATTTTAAGGTAATAACGTGCAGTCTGTTTAACCATCATTTTTTTTAAATATTTATACATTCTAATGACATGTTTTTTGTTTTTTTTAAAGAATTATAAGGTTTTATTAAAGATGCTATCTTATTTTTTATTTTTTTAATAAAATACAGTTTTATGATACGTTTTCCATTACAGTTAACGATATCTCTTTCGTTTATTTGCTGGCCATGAGAATGGCCTTTGAATTTATAGTCTTGAAAAAGACTTTTTGAATTATATCTAAATTCAGGCTAAGGAGATTGTGGTAGAACGTTAATGTCATTCCACTCTTCTTCTTCTTCACTGTTGCTGTCTTCTCCATTAACATGAATTATTAAAGGCTCCACTTGATCTTCAATCAAACAGTCCGTTTCCCAATATCGTTCTTCCATACGCAAAACGTGTTCTATCGCTTTTCTCCAATTTTCAGGAGTTACATTATCAATTGCCGTTCTCGTTAGTTTTTCAACATCAGCAATCTTGAAAGTTGTATTCTTCTTCCGTATATATTCTTTTACCTGTGCCCAAATAAGTTCAATGGGATTGAGATCACAGTGATAAGGAGGTAGTCTTATCACTAAATGGCCGGCATCGCTAGCCAGTTCATCTATAACATAGCGCTTTGCTGTTTTGTGTTGTTTGATAACATCGTACAGCTCACCTTTTGACATTTTTGCTTCGGTAGGTATTCCTCGTAGGGCCAACCACTCTATCATATCCGATTTCCTTGTATTGCTGCACGGCGCTTTGGCCTTCTCCACCAAGTGATATGGGGCATTATCCATGACGATTACTGAATTTTTCGGAATATTTGGCAGCAGTTTTGTTCTAAACCATTCATGAAAACAATCCCCATTCATTTCGTCATGGTAATCTGCGGATTTATTTTTTGACCGAAATAATAAACAGCAGTCGTTCACAAACCCTTTATCGCTTCCAGCATGCAAAAGAATGAGACGGGAGCCTTTACCCGTAGCAATGAAACGCCCGCGGTAGGGTTCCGAGCTCCCTGGTTGAGCACAGCTTTTCCCGTCGTGATGCCACTGTCTTTCACGGCCATGGTGTGCATTAGCCCACGTTTCATCCAGATATATGAAAGTACGTGTGGGGTCCCTGCGTAGCATTTGTACTTGACTTAAAAAACGACGTCGTTGTGCGATAACATCTGTCCGCTCGATGTAAAATTGACGGTGGTTGATTTTGCCATACTTCATATGCAATTTATCATGCATAATGGTGGCGAAGGAAGTTCTCGATCCGACGTAGTCAGTTTTTTCTCTAAATTTCTGGTACACATTTTTCAGAGTAGGATAATTACCTTCTGAGTGTATTTCGGATACACATGCTCGTGCAATCGAGAGGTCAAAGTCATCCAGATTCGTTGTTCGAGATTCCCTGGGCCTTTCTTTCCAGGAGTCGAAAAGTGAGGAGAGGGGGTGGTAGCTTCGCATGAAGACGCGTCGTTTCCTTCTTGAACAATTGTTCGAACGCAAGAAAAAGAAACTTGCGTTGCCTTGGAAGTTTCTTCTATCAAGGCAGATGAGCTTTTAAAACACTGTTTTCCTTTTAAGTAGCAAAATACGTTCCACACAATCTCCCTAGCCTGGCTGTGAATAGTTTTTCCTGGTTTGGCTGAAGAGCTGTTGAACGGCGACGCCATTACAAATTGACTTGTGTAGCCGCTGAAGGAGAGATCCCACAAAGCATTGCGGATGAGTGAGTAGTCGATACCAGACCGGAAACACGCCCTGTTTTTCTCTTGTTGGACGAGGTATAATTTACTAATTTGTAATCTGAAATAAATGTTGTTTTATCGCTTCGATTACTACAGTTGCACGCTGAACAAGCTGCAGGCATGTTCACGTTCGATTATAGAAGAAAAAAGAAAAAAAATCCCTTACCAAACTTAAATAAAACCACGACTTTTTGTCACTAGAAACCCAGGTAAAGCTATCTGACTTCGCTATACTAAAGAAAACATGGCGACCGAGTTTGCTGCTAGTCGCCGCGAAGGGCGCTGTATCCAATGAGACAGCCTCTCTATGTATTCTATCTCGTTGATTTTGCATCATTTTCACCAAGATATAAAGAATATAGGTAGCGCCGTCCGAGAGAAAAACTGACTGTCGCCCCATCTCGTGTTGTTAATCGGAATATTGCCAATTCCATGACGTCACAAGGTCCAATCTTTGAAACCTATTATGAGGAATATTGCGTTTACACAGCAAAATGCCATCATGCGCGATTCCCACCTGCAATAATACAAAATATAATACAAAAGATAAGAATGTTTCCTTTTTTCATTTCCCCAAAGATCTAAATTTAATTAAAAAATGCTTAATATCATGCAAACTGGATAAAAATATTTGTATCACAACTGCATTGATTTACTCTAACGATTTTAAAGATGACAACGATTATGAAAAGAAATACCTAGGCCTATGTCAACTCATGAATCGAAGCTCACGTCTAATGAAATCTGCGATTCTGAGATAGCAGGATATACGAATTCAATCAGAGAATATACTAATTCATTGTTTTCATAATCGTCGTCTTAATTCGTTAGATAACTACAAGCAAGAACGGATGAATGGGAGGGGAGGTGCAACAAGTGAATGTTCTTCTGTTCTGTTATAGCTGCAGCACTGGATTTGCCAATAGGCCGCGGCCAAGGGGCGGCAGATTTCAGGGGGTGGTGGATTTCATTAGTTTGACTATTCTATTCAGTACTTACTTATCTACTTAAATACGTATTATTTATGGCCTAAATAGTTTTAGTTTACATTACATTACTTACAAGTGATCACGAAAATAGGGGCGGGAGAAAGTCAGTGGCCTATACTAAGGAAAAGTATAAATCCGGCGCTGCTACAAGCAAGAGCTCATAAGCTAGGTATCGTAAATATGTAGTTGATGCAGAATTTATAACTGATGATCTTAACGTAACCTAAAGAATCCTTAATATCCCATGATTTAGTTGTAAATGTTAGGTACGAGGATATACGAATTTATTGTTTTCATAACGTCAGTTTTGAAATGGTTAGAGCAGGAATGGATGAAGGGAGCAATCACTGCTGTTATGATACAAATATTTTTATCCAATTTGCATGATATTAACCATTTTTTAATTAAATTTGAATCTTTGGGGAAACGGAAAAAGGAAACATTCTTATCTTTTGTATTATATTTTGTATTATTGCAAGTGGGAATCGCGCATGATGGCATTTTGCTGTGTAAACGCAATATTCCTCATAATAGATTTTAAAGATTGGACCTTGTGACGTCATGAAGTTGGCAGTATTCCAATTACCAACACCAGATGGGGCGACAGTCAGTTTTTCTCTCGGACGGCGCTACCTTTATTCTTTATACCTTGATTTTCACTCACTTTCGGCCATGACAGTTCTGGGCATGGAGCTTCCCAATTTGCTTCAAGTTACAACAATAGGATTCGGAGTCTATCTTTAATATACGTCATTGATCTCTATTGTTAGTGTGGGCGCCATTACTGTGGTTGGCAGAACAACATCGCCAGCCAAAGCGCTATTACTATATATCTGCTTTGTCGCCAGCTGAGAAAGCACCCCCCCCCCCCCACCAACATCGTGCTTGTAGTCTGATATTTCTTAAACGACCTCTCCCACATTTATACCTCGTCCAACAAGAGAAAAACAGGGCGTGTTTCCGGTCTGATATCGACTACTCACTCATCCGCAATGCTTTGTGGGATCTCTCCTTCAGCGGCTACACAAGTCAATTTGTAATGGCGACGCCCGTGCAACCAAACAATGAAAAACTATTCACAGCCAGGCTAGGGAGATTTGTGTGGAACGTATTTTGCTACTTTAAAGGAAAATAGTGTTTTAAAAGCTCATCTGCTTTGATAAAAGAAACTTTCAAGGCAACGCAAGTTTCTTTTTCTTGCGTTCGAACAATTGTTCAAGAAGGAAACGAAGCGTCTTCATGCGAAGCTACCACCCCCTCTCCTCGCTTTTCGACTCCTGGAAAGAAAAGGCCCAGGGAATCTCGAACAACGATATATAGAAAATTGAGTTAAAAGACAATTTTATGAAGTGTACAATATTTTTAATTATAATTAAAGCAAAGCAACTGAATAATATTAAAGCTTCTGCTGTAATATTATAAAGCGCTTCTTCAATGAGACATGAGACAGAAGTGAGTAAGCGCATGAGGCCCCCTTTCTCTGATTGGCTAATCTGAAACTTCCTGTGACACACCCTGTTTTTCTCTTGTTGGATGAACTATAGAAGCTTTTTAATAAATGCAGTATATAATTTCATACATACCTATAAACAATCATTCGGGTATCACTGAAACGACGGTAACATGGTTGAATATCGACATCTTTTATGTATCAACCAACCACGATATAAATGATGAACAGGATTTTTACATGAGAAAAACATTCTATACTTCGTCCAACAAGAGAAAAACAGGGTGTGTTTCCGGTCTGATATCGACTACTCACTCATCCGCAATGCTTTGTGGGATCTCTCCTCCAGCGGCTACATAAGTCACTTTGTAATGGCGACGCCCGTGCAACAACTCTTCAGCCAAACAAGGAAAGACTATTCACAGCCAGGCTAGGGAGATTTGTGTAGAACGTATTTTACTACTTTAAAGGAAAATAGTGTTTTAAAAGCTCATCTGCTTTCATAGAAGAAACTTCCAAGGCAACGCAAGTTTCTTTTTCTTGCGTTCGAACAATTTTCGAGAAGGAAACGAAGCGTCTTCATGCGAAGCTACCACCCCCTCTCCTCGCTTTTCGACTCCTGGAAAGAAAAGGCCCAGGGAATCTCGAACAACGATATATATAAAATTGAGTTAAAAGACAATTTTATGAAGTGTACAATATTTTTAATTATAATTAAAGCAAAGCATCTGAATATTATTAAAGCTTCTGCTGCAATATTATAAAGCGCTTCTTCAATGAGACATGAGACAGAAGTGATTAAGCGCATGAGGCCCCCTTTCTCTGATTGGCTAATCTGAAACTTCCTGTGACACACCCTGTTTTTCTACGTTTTTTTTATAGTTATATTAACGTAGGCGTTTCGTATACCCTTCATTTCTTTCGTATGTAGGGTTCCTCAATTAGGCAAAGCCTATCATGGAAATTTAAATTGGTAAATTGCGCCCGGGGCATGATGATCGTTTTTTCACTCCGTCTTCTCATATTTGGTCTTCGCGGCGTCTCCCCCCCCCCCTCGCTAGCCAGTATTTTTACCTGCAGAATACAGTGATATATATAGAATAAATCACTTGTGAAAATCAAAAGTCTTTTGAAAATTATCAGGCAAATGTATAAAAGACTCGTTATATTTAAGGGTCAATAAGCTGATTCTATTAAAAAAATAAAAAATAAAAAAATAAAAACGTTAAAATATGAAGTGTTAATTGTACATTTAAAAAATATTTGTCAATTACAATCCTTTAATTATCGGCCTCGGTGGCTCAGCGGTTGCGTGATCGCCTCTGATGCCCGAGTACGCGGGTTCGATCCCGGCCGAGGACGACGAGGATTTTTCAGGGGGAAATCCTGAGATCACGCACTTCCTTCGGAAGGGAAGTAAAGCCGTTGGTCCCGTGTAGTCGTTTGCCGGCTGCACGTTAAAGAACCCTTGCGAGGCAAAATTTGAGGCCCCTATAACGCCGTCCTGAAATGACTATAGCAGTTGAAAAGGACGTTAATACCAAACAAACCAAACCAAACCAATCCTTTAATTTAGCAGTGTTCCTTGCTTCCTTTCACAATGCACTTGAGTCAAACTTCCGCGGCAGACTTAAATTATCAAGCTTTTAGGATTTTGTTATTACCACAAACAAAATAAAATTTATTATAATCTGAAATAAAAAGATTATTATATCTCTTAAAAGGTTTTAATTTGATTTTCTGTCAATAAAAATATTTTGCAGAACACCCGAGGTTTGAAAATCGCTCCTTTAGTCTTGGGCTCCTCTACTAGGCCCATAGGAAACCATGCTTTAGATATATAGTAAGTAGATCGCTGGAACCCGCCACTTCGATGAAGCCAAGCGCGCCATATTGCTTCACTACGAAGATTATGCTGTATGCGTTCTTATGATCTTATGAAAAAAATTTTCCAACTATTTTAAATTATAGCCGCTAGAAATTATGTTTAGATAGGGCTACTCTGCAATTGGACTTAGAGATCAATTTGTAATTTTTGTTTAATATCATGTTATTCAATTTTCAATTAAATTAATTATGTATTTCTTATACCCATCAGTTATTCTTTTTTTTTTTTTCACCTACAGATTATTGATAATCTTGTTTTCTTTCTCACAGAAAAGCAGTCTATATTTTTTAGACTATGAATATTTAACCCGAATCGTTTCAAATAATATTAAAAAAATATATTTAAAAAGACTTTAAAAAGTGACTTTTTTTTTAATAATGCAAGCAACAGGCTAACAAAAACACCAGTAACTTTTGACCCATATAAAAAGACCCATGACTTTTGGCATATAAGTGTATAAAAAATAAATATTCACGAATAATGACATTTAAGTAGAAGTGGTGTAAAAATAACTATAAATTTTTAAAGGTGGCCAATCTATTATAAACTGATATATTAACAATTTTATCCATTATTTAATGCGTTTACTTCGTATTGAATCTTTATGTTCAAGCATGTTTGTGATATGGCTTGAAAAGTGTAGTGAGGTAAGATGGTCGCAATTGGCTTCACTAGCAACAATGTTTAAGCTAAAGCTCTGGCGATCTATTTACTATATATCTGTGGCCACGCCGATTATAGAAAGATAAAATGGCGGACGGATTTCAATTGGTTTCAAATATGGCGGCTGTACAGCCACTCTATGCATTCTATCTCGTTGTGCAAAACACATGGCTAAACACAAGAGTAGCTGATTAATAATTCTTTCACACGCCGACAACGGAATAATAAGTTTATCTTTTCGTTTACTTTGTATTTGAAGTATCTTTTCTATCTTCTTCTTCTATCTTCTATCTATCTTCTATCTTCTATTGAAGGTAGAAGATAGATAGAAGATAAATATATATATATATATAAAGAAAGATGTTTGTTTGTGGGTTTGTTTGTTTTTTGTACAAATCTACAGTTTTATTCCGATCTTGATAAAATTTCGCATACATGACCTTCAAAGCATGAGGAAGGTCACTGTCTACCTCAGATTTCGAAAAAATAATAATTATTGAAAAAAAATCGATATTCATGGTTATGGCAGGCCATATTAATGAGAAATATCTCATGACCAACAACGCAAATAGAAGTTTGTGCAATAATACGTATCAACAATGGTGTCAACACACAATGCACCAACACTATGCAAGGATCAACAATATATGTCTCATGACCAACAATGCAAGGTAAAGTTTGTGCAATATAGAATTCAATGCATAGAATTCCTGTTATTCAGGCTTTTCTTAGAAAAGAGAATTCTTAGTACTTAACAATTTCTTGAAAATCTTTAAAAATGATCAGCAACTGGAGATAATGAGTTAGCAGACTATTAAGAAAGAGTGAAAGACGATAAAGGAAGCACTCCTTTAGCTCCGTGCTCTATTGAGCAAATGATAAGCAAGTAAATAGAAAAATCGGCAACCGCTAGACTACACAAAGTGATGAATGGCCAATTTTTGCTTCAAGACATCGAAAGAAGAAAGGAAATTGCAACAACATCAAGTGTACATCTAAAGTAAGATTATGTCAGTAAAAAATTATTTAGACTAGAAGGCATCCCTGAAGAGGTCCATCCATTGTGAGCCTTTAAAAAATTTTTTTTCGGTAAATCAAGTCCCAGTATATCACTTAGAATGGATTTTTTCAGTGAAGAGGTAAATTCCTGTCTTTCGAATTTTTCTTAGAATGGATAGTCCCTTCGCTCTATATTGTAGTGATTGAGTTATTATTTAACCAATTTGGAGGTTTAATTTAGCTTTTTGAGGTTGTTCTGTTTACCTACAAGCGTAATTATCCCGGGCAACGCCGGGTCCTCTGCTAGTCTTCCTTCTATATATATAAAGAAGGATGTTTGTTTGTGGGTTTGTTTGTTTTTTATACAAATCTACAGTTTTATTCCGATCTTGATGAACTTTTGCATACTTAACCTTCAAAGCATGAGGAAGGTCACTGTCTACCTCAGATTTCGGAAAAATAATAAATATCGATAAAAAAATCGATATTCATGGTTACGGCAAGGCATATTAATGAGAAATATCTCATGACCAACAATGCAAGGCAAAGTTTGTACAACAATAGGTATCAACAAGGGTATCAGCACGCAATTCACAAACACACTGCATGGACAAACAAAATATATCTCATGACCAACAATGCAAGGCAAAGTTGGGCAACAATAGGCCCATCGCGTTCACATCAACAATGGTATCAACGCGCAATTCACCAATAACAATGAGCACAGAATGATGATGTAATGTTAAAGCAATCTTTCCGAGAATTATAACAATGAACATAAAATGATGATGCAATATGCATAAGTTTCAATTTGTAACAATGCATAGAATTCCTGTTATTCAGGCTTTTCTTAGAAAAGAGAGTTCTTAGTACTTAACAATTTCTTGATAATCTTTAAAAATGATCAGTAACTGGAGATAATGGAGAGTTAGCAGACTATTGAGAAAGAGTGGACAGACGATAGAGGAAGCACTCCTTTAGCTCCGTGCTCTATTGAGCAAATGATAAGCAAGTAAATAGAAAAATCGGCAACCGCTAGACTACACAAAGTGATGAATGGCCAATTTTTGCTTCAAGACATCGAAAGAAGAAAGGAAATTGCAACAACATCAAGTGTACATCTAAAGTAAGATTATGTGAGTAAAAAATTATTTAGACTAGAAGGCATCCCTGAAGAGGTCCATCCATTGTGAGCCTTTAAAAAAAATTTTTTCGAATTTTCATTAAGAATTTTTACTGTGTTAATTCTAAGCATTTTCATGTGTTTATTTTTAAGATATTGCAAAATTTAATTTAATTTTTTGAGATTGTTCTGTTTACCTACAAGTATAATTATCCCGGGCAACACCGGTTACCTTTGCTAGTCTATATATACAGGTATTGGACATTGAAACTGAAACACCTTCGCAAATAGCACTGGATACCCCCAGGGCTGAATAGAACCTTCTGCTAGGTAATTAATCGTATGCATATCAATGAATCACGTGTCAGAGGTCTTGGTAGTCACTCCAGTAGAAAAGTTCGATAGTAAGCTTCAAATTGTCTGTGCAGAGCGCTATAATGGGAGACATCCGACTTCAAAAGAGGGCAGATTGTTGGGGCGCGTCTAGCAGGTGCATCTGTGTCCAAAACTGCCACACTTTGTGATGTCTCCCGTGCTCCAGTATCCAGGGTGATGTGTGCATATGAACAGGAAGGACGAACCACGTCCAGGAGGAGCAACTGCAGGGGAAAACGGAAGTTGTCGGAAAGAGACGTCAGGACATTGACCAGGATTGTTGCACGAAAGCGGAAAACCACCGCAGCAGAAATCACCGCAGAAATGAATACACACCTCCAGGAACCTGTGTGCACGAAGACAATCCGTCGTTACCTGCATAAATCCAACATCCATGGCAGGGTTGCTATACCGAAGCCTTTCATCAGTAGTACAAATGCCTCCAAGCGGGTTCAGTGGTGCCGGACGCATAAAACCTGGACGTTGGATGACCTCAAACGCGTCATATTCTCGGACGAGTGCAGCTACACTGTCTTCCAAACAACAGGGAGGGTATTCGTCTGGAGGAGCCCCTCTGATGCCTACAACCCAGACTGCTTGGCACCCACAGTCAAACACGGAGGTGGATCAGTAATGGGTGGATCAGTAATGGTTTGGGGTGCAAACTGTGCAGGACCTCTACCGATCCTTCCCAAGACGTGTTACTGCTGTGCTGGCTGCCCACGGTGCCCCAACACCTTATTAAATAAAGATTTTGGATTTCTACCAGGTGTTTCAGTTTCAATGTTCATTACCTGTATGTTACAGTCAAAACCCGTATTGTTAGAATGCGTTTTTACTAGTTGAAACTGGTTTATACTGAATGCTGTTGTTACATCTAGAAATACCTAGTTATAACTAGAATTTACTACTATACATGTTTGGATTTTAGATAAAACTAGTTTTAACTTTAAACATTAGTTAAAACTAATTTTAGCTAGATAAACATACTTCGAGGAAATGATTCAATTAAAATCAATAAAGTGTCGATTGGGATTAAAAACATTTGTATTGTTTAATACAATATTTATTGAAAATATTGGTCACACATCTGTGTTACTAATATTAATTAATGAAATACAAAAATAATCATACACTATCGGAACATTTTCAAAGAAAAACACAGAGCCATGTCAGCAACATTAATTAAAGTGTATCTTATCTTATCTGGTGCAAGCGATAATCTGCGGCACCTACTCCTACGAGGGAGTTTTGCGCCATCCCATTAAACGACTGCTACGAGATGACAGTAGCAGTCGGGACCGACGGCTTAACGTGCCCTCCGAAGCACGGGGGGTTTCATGATGGAAAAGCTGCTGGGGATAAACGAACCAGAGGCTGTCACCAACTGCTGGAACACCAGCTATGGTCAATCGGCAAATGGGTCAGACCAAAGTCCCCCAACAGCCGCGCCCCAAATAGCTGTCCCGCCAGCGGTGGCCCTCAAGCCCAGGCCGTCACCCAACCAGCAGCTGGCCGCGCCTGAAGTTGCTGAACTCCATCGATTGGCAAGCCAACCGACGAGACAACCAGGCCACGGCCACCCCCAATTAAAGTGTAACAAAATTAAATCATACACTACAGGAACAGTTTCAAGGAATATCACATATCCATGTCGGCAATATTAATTAAAGTATTACAAAAATAATCATTCAATAAAGAACATAAAATTAAGATAACAAGGAAGTATACATTATTTGTTATTGCAAGGCAAACTATCGTGGCATTTCGAGTTACACAGGTTGCCTTTTTTCTTACAAAAGCACCTCTTCGACATACATGCCTTCTTACACACACAGCGAACAAATCCTTGGCCTTTTCTTAAGGCTGTTATTTTGGCAGCAGTTCTTAAAGATGAATTTGTCTCTGGCACTTCTTCTAGTAGCAAGAATTTTTCTTTGGACACGTCAAATTCTGACCTGAACAAGCACATATAAATTTTTCAAATAGGTTCATTCTTATTTGAAACTAGAAGAGGTACCCGGCGTTGCCCGGGATAATTACACTTGCACAAACTTTTCCTTTCATTGTTAGTCATGAGATATATATTGTTGGTTCATGCAGTGTGTTTATGAATTGCGTGCTGATACCATTGTTGATACCTATTGTTGTACCAACTTTGCCTTGCATTGTTGGTCATGAGATATTTCTCATTAATATGCCTTGCCATAACCATAAATATCGATTTTTTTTATCGATATTTATTATTTTTCCGAAATCTGAGGTAGACAGTGACCTTCCTCGTGCTTTAAAGGTCATGTATGCGAAATTTTATCAAGATCGGACTAAAACTGTAGATTTGTATAAAAAACAGACCCACAGACAGACCCACAGACAGACCCACAAACATCCTTCTTTATATAGATAGATTAATTCGTTAATTAATAATTATAGTAAATTTTGCCAAAAAATAAGGTTAAGTTTTTTTTAATGAATCAACTGCATAGTTATCAACATTAAATAGTGGCATAATTGAACAAATCATACCTGCAATACAATTTATAGTTCGTTCCAACTTTGTGCAAACCCTGTTCATCCTTTTGAAGAACCACTCCAATAATATTACAGAGATCTGCTTTTGCTCTGTCAACATCAGGAATTGGTATAATTATATTATCACCAATTTTTATAGGAGCATTTATTGAATCCGAAGCCAATTTCATTCTCTGGTCCTGTTTTGCCAAGTTTAGATGAGCTTTTTCTCTGGCTGCTGTTATTTGGGACTATTGATTCGCATTAGCTACAGCTTCTGTATCTTCGTCACTAGCTGGTGTTATTTGAGGCTCTGCACTCGTACTAGCTACAGCTTCTGGGTCTTCTTGACTGGCTGCTGTTGTAATAACAGACTGACTATTACTACTAGCTACAGCGGTTACCTCCTCTGAGAAATTTAATATTTCCGCCTTCTTTCTTTCATCTATCACATTAATTTTTTTTAAAGCCTGTTTGAGATCATCTTCTCGTATCTCCTAAATAACATCTAGAGGCAAACTTGAAGTCATAAGGCCTACTCGCGGCTCTGTACCAAACATGGCTTTATATGGTAACTGCTTAATACCAGAATGAAGTGCCCGATTTCATAAATTGTACAAAGCGAAGACCGTTTGACCAGTTTGTAGTATTGTTGTCCTGCATCCACGAAGCCAACATTTTTTCAATATCTTGATTGACCCGTTCAACAGATCCTTGGCTTTGACTGTGCCTTGGTTTTCCGTGAACCAGTTTACACTCGGGCCAAAATGAAGCTAGCTCATCTATGACAGAGTTAACAAATTCTCTGCCGTTATCATAGTGTAAAATGCAAGGCGCACTAAATGTCAAAAATATATCTGTTAATTGATGTGCCACTTCCACAGCTCTCTTGCTTTTCAGTGTACGTAACAAAATCAATTTTGTCAAATGGTCCTGTTATACCATTATAAACTTAAATCCACGATCTTCTTGCGTTTGCATGTCGATCAGATCGACTTGACAACGACTGTTCATCTCTGAATGAAGTATGGGTTTCGAAACAAGGCCCCTTTTTTCATACTCTTTTTACGCTGACATGTTTCGCACATAGACAGAAAAATATTAATCATTTCTATTGTTATGTTCGCATATTTTCTTGAAGTTTCAATTCTTAGTCTGTCTCGACCTCCATGGCCAACGGCCACATGAGCTGCTTCAATAGTATCGAAAAATTTCGTCTACGTACAAATAATACTTCATAGGCTCCTTTTTTTGTCACTAACTTTCGCGTCCCACAAATATTAATAACTTTGAATCGTTTTAATCTTCTGTACTGTTTCTGTGTTGTTGTTTTTTTCCAGCTAATTGTGCTTCTTCAATTTCCTCCATTAATTTATCGTAACTTTCTTTTATCATAATATTGAAGTGCTCTTCTTTTTTTTCATTTTCATCAGTCTGTAATATCCTTTTTAAAAAATCCTCTTTCCATCGCGTTCCTTGATTTAAATCCGCCATGATAAACACGTATTACCTACGAGTCGATTTATACGTGCTTAGCGGAAGACTAATTGCGCGGGTGTGCGCGTGACAGCACGTGCTACACGTGTCGACTCGCTTCGAATTGCGCGACGTCACTCGACCAATCAGAGTCATTCTAATGCCTCGCACGCGTTATCACGTGGGAGTTGGGTGAACTTTGACCTCAGTCGAAACAGTCTTAACTGAGCCATTTTGTCAAAACGCGTTTTGTCTAGTTAAAACTAGTTTTAACTCAGATTCATTTTTCTCTAACAGTAAATTCTAGTTTTATCAAAGACATCCAGTATAAACTAGTTTTAAGTAGTAAAAACGCGTTCTAAATAATACGGATTTTGCGTTGCAACATATATAAAGAAGGATGTTGGTGGGTCTGTTTGTTTGTTTCTTATACAAATCTACAGTTTTATTCCGATCTTGATAAAATTTCGCATACATGATCTTCAAAGCATGAGGAAGGTCACTGTCTACCTCAGATTTCGAAAAAATAATAAGTGTTGATAAAAAATCGATATTCATGGTTATGGCAGGGCATATTAATGAGAAATATCTCATGACCAACAATGCAAGACAAAGTTTTTGCAACAATAGGTATAAACAATGGTATCAACACGTAATGCACCAACACTATGCAAGGATGACCAATATATGTCTCATGACCAACAATGCAAGGCAAAGTTTGTGCAATATAGAATTCAATGCATAGAATTCCTGTTATTCAGGCTTTTCTTAGAAAAGAGAATTCTTAGTACTTAACAATTTCTTGAAAATCTTTAAAAATGATCAGTAACTGGAGATAATGCATAGTTAGCAGACTATTGAGAAAGAGAGGAAAGACAACAGAGGAAGCAATCCTTTAGCTCTGTGCTGTATTGAGCAAATGGTAATTAGAAGAATCGGCGACCGCTAGACTACACAAAGTCATGAATGGCCAATTTTTGCTTCAAGACATTGAAAGAAGAAAGGAAATTGCAACAACATCAAGTGTACATCTACAGTAAGATTACGTGAGTAAAAAATTATTTAGACTAGAAGGCATCCTTGGAGAGGTCCATCCATTGTGAGCCTTTAAAAAAATTTTTTTCGGTAAATCAAGTTCCCGGTATATCACTTAGAATGGATTTTTTCAGTGAAGAGGTAAATTCCTGTCTTTCAGATTTTTCTTAGAATGGTTAGTCCCTTCGTTCTATATTGTAGTGATTGGGTTATTATTTAATCAATTTGGAGGTTTAATTTAGCTTTTTGAGATTGTTCTGTTTATCTACAAGCGTAATTATCCCGCGCAACGCCGGGTCCCCTGTTAGGTATCAACAATGGTATCAGCACGCAATTCACAAACACTCTGCATGGACCAACAATATATATCTCAAGACCAACAATGCAAGGCAAAGTTTGTGCAACAATAGGCCCGTCATGTTCGTGTCAACAATGGTATCAACGCGCAATTCACCAATAACAATGAGCACAAAATGATGATGCAATGATAAAGAAACCCTTTCCAAGAATTATAACAAGGAACATAAAATGATGATGCAGTCAGGATAAATTTCAATTTGTAACAATGCACAGAATTCTTGTTATTCAGGTTTTTCTTAGAAAAGAGAGTTCTAAGTACTTAGCAATTTCTTGAAAATCTTTAAAAATGATCAGTAACTGGAGATAATGAAGAGTTAGCAGACTGTAGAGAAAGAGTGGAAAGACAACAGAGGAAGATCTCCTTTAGCTCCGTGCTGTATTGAGCAAATCGGAAGCAAGTAAATAGAAGAATCGGCGACCGCTAGACTACACAAAGTGATGAATGGCCAAATTTTGCTTCAACACATCGAGAGAAGAGTGGAAATTGCCACAACATCAAGTGTACACCTGAAGTAAGATTACGTGAGTAAGAAATTATTGGAGAGGTCCATCCATTGTGAGCCTTAAAATTTTTTTTTTCGAATTTTCATTAACAATTTTTACTGTATTAATTCTAAGTATTTTCATGTGTTTATCTATCTATATATATAAAGAAGGATGTTTGTGGGTCTGTCTGTGGGTCTGTCTGTCTGTGTGTACGTTTTTTATACAAATCTACAGTTTTATTCCGATCTTGATGAAATTTCGCATACATGACCTTCAAAGCATGAGGAAGGTCACTGTCTACTTCAGATTTCGAAAAAATAATAATTATCGATAAAAAATCGATATTCATGGTTATGGCAGGGCATATTAATGAAAAATATCGCATGACCAACAATGCAAGACAAAGTTTTTGCAACAATGGTATCAACACGCAATTCACAAACACTCTGCACGGACCAACAATATATATCTCATGACCAACAATGCAAATAAAAGTTTGTGCAACAATAGGTATCAACAATGGTTTCAACACGCAATTCACCAATAACAATGAGCTCAAAATGATGATGCAATGATAAAGCAATCCTTTCCAAGAATTATAACAATGAATATAAAATGATGATGCAATATGGATAAGTTTCAATTTGTAACAATGCATAGAATTCCTGTTATTCAGGTTTTTCTTAGAAAAGAGAGTTCTTAGTACTTAATAATTTCTTGAAAATCTTTAAAAATGATCAGTAGCTGGAGATAATGAAGAGTTAGCAGACTATTGAGAAAGAGTGGAAAGACGACAGAGAAAGGAAACCTTTAGCTCCGAGCTGTATTGAGCAAATGGGAAGCAAGTAAATAGAAGAATTGGCGACCGCTAGACTACCCAAAGTGATGAAAGGCCAAATTTTGCTTCAACACAACGAGAGAAGAGTGGAAATTGCAACAACATCAAGTGTACATCTGAAGTAAGATTACCTGAGTAAGAAATTATTGGAGCGGTCCATCCATTGTGAGCCTTTAAAAAGATTTTTTTCGAATTTTCATTAAGAATTTTTACTGTATTAATTCTAAGCATTTTCATGTGTTTATTTTTAAGATATTGCAAAATTTAATTTAATTTTTTGAGATTGTTCTGTTTACATCCAAGTGTAATTATCCCGGGCAACGCCGGGTACCTCTGCTAGTTTTTAATATATTGCAAAATTTAATTAAATAACTTGAGGTTAATTGTAACACAAAGAGCCAAAACCACTTTTCCACAACAAAATATTTATTACGCCTGGATACGTATTTCGGACGCTACGCGTCCATTTTTCAACAAGACTGAATGTTACACTGTGCCTTAGGGCTATTTATATATAATAGGGACCAATCAGGTTCCTTTACAAGTGGATAAACATTTTAGCAAAGCCAATCAGGTAAATTACAGCCAAGAATACAGAATAAATTTGAAACAAAAAAAAAATTGAAACAAAAAATAAGCCAATCAATAGCGAGCAGGACACAACTACACCAAAGAATAGATAAAAATAAAAAGAGGGTGAAGTAGCCAATAAACGAGCGCGGGAGGGGGGGGTTCAAAGATTATCACTACATAAGTCAGAGAGAAGGACCGCTGTTGCTTTTCGAGAAAGCAAGTCCGAACAGCGAAAAAATGTCGAAAAGCCAAATACCAAGAGCAGCTCCTATATTCCGCCAATCATAATACGTACTCACGGTCAGCCAATCAAGCAAATCCTGGGCGAGATTCAAAAGCATGTGGCGATTAACCTAATTACTGTACACACAGGCAGAGCAGAGACGATCAAAATAAGGTGTCATGATGAGGAAACTCATAGTAAATTGGTGTCTGGCATTAAGGCTGATAACGTGCTAAAGATTCAGCATCATCAACTTAAATCGGAAAAAGTCCTCAAATACGTTATACGAAATGTAGACGTGACCTATGACCTTAACGATTTTAATCAAGACCTGAAAAAGGCCAACTACTTCCCTGAGAAAGTGATTAGGCTTAAAAAAGCCAAAGGATCAATTGATATGCCCATGATTCTGGTTCTGTTATCAAACACTGAACACAATAAGACACTTAAAAATGTGACCCGCATAGGGCCTTTAGCTGTCAGTGTTGAAATGTTTCGAGGTAATAAGAAACCTTTACAATGCTATAATTGTTTGAGATTTGGCCATGTATCTATGGGTTGCACGGAATCCCCCCGTTGTAACAAATGCTCTAAAGATCACCAGTCAAAAGACTGCCCAAATGTAAAAGGACAAGATCCCCCAAAATGTATTCGATGTAATGGACAACACACCTCCAGTTACACAAAATGTCCTAAATATCCGCAAGTCAGGAGAGTGCAAAGTGCTAAAGTGTCCCCGGAGATTTCCTATGCCTCAATGGTCTCCAAACAAGATAAGAGCATTAACGTGAATGATTTTCAAGAAATGTATAAACAAATTGGCAGTGTATGCAATTTGTTAAACGAACTGGGCAAGAAAATGCCACTGATGAGTGGAATACTTACGAATAAACACTGACAGTATGGCTGATCGATGTTATTCTATTACAAATCGAGGTAAACTTCGTTGCGTAATATGGAACGCCAGGGGGGTCCCCCGGAGGCGTATTGAGTTTTACAACTTCCTAACCCAATGGGATATAGACATAGCATTTCTATGTGAGACACACTTAAGGCCAGACCGCGACTTCAGGCTACCTGGTTACTGTGTCTATCGTAAAGACAGAATTCTTCCCACTACAGTAAAGTCCCCGTCAGGTGGGTCAGCAATTATTATTAAGAAAGGCATTCATCATCGGGAGGAACCAACCCGAGACTATATGGGAATGGAAGCTGCCTCTGCTATCATTACTGATGCCACACTGGGAGAAGTGAAACTAGTGGCTCTATATAATGCGCCCAAGCATAAATTCGATGCCAATGAGCTTGACGAGCTGTTTTCCGGGAATATTCCCGTTATTATGGCGGGAGACCTGAACGCTAATCACTCGCACTGGAATTCAAGATGCCATAACCAAAACGGTGTCCTTTTGTATGGCTACGTGCAAAAGCAATCTGATATTATTGCAGTAGGCCCTGTGGATGATACATATTATTGTGATCATTCTCCTTCAAGTGATGTACTTGATATTGTGTTGTTGAAGGGCTTCTACAAATCATTCAGTATCTATACTGTCAATGATCTATCCTCAGACCATAAACCAGTTGCACTAAATTTTGATAACGTAAACATTGACCTCAAAGAAGAACTGAGGCTCAAACAAGACTGGAAATTTTTTAGAGAAATTCTCAAAAATGATGACGACCCACTAAATAACGTACATAGTACGAGCGACATAGATACCAATGTGAAAAGGCTTACTGAACGTATAAATGCAGCTATTGACTCTAGTGCTTCGCCCTTAGAGTCGAAGCGAGCTGATCACCTTGATCTCACCCCAGAAATCAAACAATTAATTGAGCAAAGGAATAAGATTAGAAGGCAGTGGTACCGAACTCGTGATTCATGGCTTAAGACCAAGTATAATAGGCTCACAAGAAGAGTTCACGAGGAGGTAAAAGCACTTCGTAATGCCAGATGGAATGATAAAGTTAAGAGTCTGTCGACCCACGATAACTCTATGTGGTGCATGGTTCGAGCCTTGCAAAACAAGAAAGCCATTAATATCCCACCTCTGTTAGCCCAAAATGGCAAATTCATCACGAATGATGATGATAAAGCGCAGCTTATTGCAAGCTCACTTTCAGAACAGTTTGTCAAGCCTACTGATGGTCGGCAAATAGGACTTGATATGTCCGAGAAAGTAAAATCCTGCATAACTGGCTTCTATAATATTCACGGCAATGAATTCCCAAAAGATAGCATTGATGTAAATGAAGTCCTAAGCATCATTAAAAATTTAAAAACGAGAAAAGCTCTAGGTAAAGACTCTATTAAGAACACTGCTTTGAAAAATTTACCTCCAAATACAATTCAAGATATTGCAAAAGTGATTAACGACTGCTGGAAGAACACTTACTTCCCGGATGCTTGGAAGCAATCAGTTGTCTTAAGCATTCCTAAGCCAGGACAAAATCCTGCAAATCCTGTTAGCTACAGGCCCATCAGCTTGTTACCATCAATTTCCAAAATCCTGGAAAAAACAATTCTCAACAGATTCATTGAGCACTGTGATGCCAACGATCTCATCCGCGATGAACAATTTGGCTTTCGTTCAAACCATTCCTGCCAACTCCAAACATGGAGGCTCGCAGTGGATATCAATGAGCCCCTTAATCTCTCTATGTACTGTGGGGTCGTTTTTCTCGATGTACACAAAGTCTTCGACCAAGTCTGGCACGATGGTCTTATTTTTAAAATGATTATGGATGGATTTCCTCAAGACATAATTACTCTGATACACTCGTTTCTCTCCAACCGGTTCTTTCAGGCCAGAGTTGGAGATAGTCTATCTCCTATGTATGAAGTAAAAGCTGGTGTCCCACAGGGTTCAGTCCTGGGGCCAGTATTATTCAATTATTTTATGCGAGACTTTCCAAGTCCTTCTAAATGTAAGCTCTTTTTTTACGCAGATGACGCTGCTATACTGACCTGTGCTCGTCAACCAGCCGTAGTAGTCTCGCGGCTGCAGAAGGCTCTAAAGGAGTGTGAAAGCTGGTTTAGCAAGTGGAGGCTAAAATTGAATGTAGACAAATGCAAGGCGATGTTTGTCTCCAAGAAGAGAAAGAGATCATTAGATTCTCTAACACTATATGGCAAAAAACTGGACTGGGTTGAAACTTATAAATATCTTGGTGTTGTTATTGACTCTAAACTTACCTGGACTCCCCACGCAACTTATGCGTTGAATAAGGCCAGGAGAGCCAAGTTTAGCTTGATTGCTCTGCTGGGCCGGAATAGTGCTCTAAACATTGATAATAAACTCCTACTCTATAAGGTCATTGTTCGGACTATCTTGACCTATGGTATGCCCGTCTGGGCCACAATATGTAAAACTAGATGGAAAGAACTGCAAACGTTCCAAAACGTTACCCTTAGGACTATTGCGCAAAAAAATCGGAGAATTGTTCGCAATTCCTCCATTTATAATGACTTCAACATGACTCATATTGGCAAATACGTTCAAGGGCTCATGGAATCCATGCTGCCCAATATAGAAAATCATAGCAACGAGCTAGTCTCGGGCATTTTAAAGCATCCTATGCATAGAAAGAGATATCGTGTTCCAAGGCATATACTTGATATTAATTTTGAAGACATTGATAATGTCTTATTTCCAGATTACTGGACTTCATAGGTCGTGTTTTATCTAATACTAGTGGTCTGCTTCTAGTCTAGACAGTCGTCAATCAAATTTTCCTCCACCAAGAGGAGGCAATTTTCTTTCATACTTTGGATGACCCTTGTGGGTACATCAGGCTTCTTTTCTAGCTCAGTGTATTTCCCTTGGAATATGATTATGAAGGGTGAGATTATGGAAGCTATGCTTCAAGTTCCACTTGAATACCGATACACTACACTGTTCGATTGTCGATTGTCGACCAATCCGGTAAAAGCAAGAAAGAAGGTCGAAACAAAGAGCCTCAAGCCAGGGTCCACTCAGAGAACCCAAAAGCATCAGTGCACGTACCTAAGCAGGTTATCCCAGCCGTTAAGGTCCATAGGGCCCTTGTCACCATTAAGGAGTTTGCTTCCCTGCTCTTTGTAAATCTCCAAAGTTTCAAGGAAATTGAGCTTCCTCCAGTCGCAGGTACGGTGGAGAACTTTGAAGTTGTCAGGTTTAGCGTCATGTCCAGTTTGTATAATATGCTGTGCGAAGGCAGAAGCTTCCGGATTGTAGCGGATGTACCTGAAATGATCCTTGATCCTGGTAGTAACCATCCTCCGTGTCTGCCCGATGTAAAAGGAGTCACACGTCCCGCAATTTAATTTGTACACGCCAGAACTTTGGTCAGGTTGTATCTTATCCTTGGCCGACCCCAGGAGTCTCCTGAGCGTGTGCGAGCTTCTATAGGAGATCCTGTGTCCAAATCTTCTGGCGATTTTGTCAAGTCCTTTGCTGAATATTCTGTTATAAGGAATCGCCCAATACTTTGGTTTATCACTCACTGGTTCAAGGGTGGTTGCTTGAAGTATTGCCTTTTTCCTTGTATGTTTTCGGATGAGGTTTTCAATCATGTCTTCGCTGTATCCATTACTGGCAGCATAACTTTTAATCTTTGATAACTCCTCCTCTCTCTGTTGTGGGGTGAGGGGGAGGTTAAAAGCCTTGATGATCATCTGTTGAAAGGCTGATTTTTAAATCACCAAAGAATTTAAGTATTTAACTCGTTGTTTGTTTATAACTGACACATCTTAATTGAAATTACAAATCAATCTGCTTCATTCATTTTAGGTCGAAGTCACTTTATATGCGGGAATCTTTTATTTATTATTTATTAGCTTACAAATAAATGAGATTATTTCTTTATTAATTAATTCTCTTATGTAATAAGGGAAACCTAATTTTCTTAAAAAGCTGGAGGGGGAAGTAGTTATACATGTATTAGGGATCAACCCTTTCAATCTAAAAATGAAATGAACTCTACCCTCTGTCCTCCCCTCCAACTGCCTTTTATATTAAACCAGACAGTAGGGGGGGGGGGTCACCGTGCTATATTAATAACAAATAACATATCTATCTACCCAATACCTATTGTGCCTATTTTGACGAGCTTAAATAGTAATTTAAGAATAACAGTATTTTTAATTGAATAATGGAACTCTTAGCAATAAAACAAAATGATTTAATAAATTATTTAATAAAGAAATAATCTCATTTATTTGTAAGCTAATAAATAATAAATAAAAGATTCCCGCATATAAAGTGACTTCGACCTAACATGAATGAAGCAAATTGATTTGTAATTGCAATTAAGATGTGTCAATTATAAACAAACAACGAGTTAAATACTCAAATTCTTTGGTGATTTGCATTTCCACCGAATTGTCGTCCACCCAACTGACGTTCACCGAATTGTCGCGTCCACCGAATTGACGTTCACCCAATTGTCGCGTCCACCGAAATGACGTCCACCCAATTGTCGCGTCCACCGAATTGTCGCGTTCACCCAATTGACGTTCACCCAGTTGTCGTCCACCGAATCGTCATCCACCCAATTGTCGTAGACCCCTCTTGAACACTGATCACATCTGCGGACAGGCTTTGTTCTCTAGGTGGCGCTGGCTCAGTTCGCTCTCGGGAGAGAAGACCACGAAAACAAGATGGCAGCTGAAGCAAAAGACCAGAAAGCTTTAACTGAAGCTTTAACTTTAACTGATGGAAATTTCATTTTTTTTATTCATTTTTATATTCTATCAAATAAATATAAAAGAAATTAGTGTTTCTATATCAAGACCCTTTATTTCTTAGATTATAGATATCAAAAGGGGGGAAGAACAGATAATTTTCGGCAATTTTTTTTGTTTGTTATAGATATCAAAAGGGGGGAAGAACAGATAATTTTCGGCAATTTTTTTTGTTTGTACAATTTTCATTTTTAAAAATAAAGATAATAATTAATTTATAATTATGTAAATTGAAATATATTTTATGTATGTATAAATTATAAAGAGGTTTCTTGATTTAACTTCACAAACACACAAAAAATCCTTTTTATTCATCTTCAGGGAATAAAAACGAATACGCAAAAGCAATCGCTTCGGAAATAAGTTTCTTGTTGACAGGCATGTTGCCTGGGCGCTAATGACAAAGACCCTTGAAATCGTCAAAATCGTTCGTAAACTACAGCAGCGCCACCTATGAGCTAAGTGAGCGCTAATGTAGAGCTCGTTTTTACATACAAACTGTTTGTACTTCGCTCAATAAACGAACGTGCGACAAGACAATGGTGCATATCCAACGCCACCTAGAGAGAGGTGGCGTTGGCATAACTGGCGTTTGAAACCAGACCGATACCCTCCAATCAGAGACGACGAAGCACAGATTCAAGAAAACCTGGAATGGCT
>JAHWFO010054159.1:0-26200 GCA_023313115.1 Rhysida immarginata
GTACTGTAACCCCCATAAATAACGCAACTAATCAACTTTTTCTGTGACGCTACAGTGCACAACAGACCCCTTAGGTTCAGCTACCCCTTTTGACTTATGCGCGGGAGTGAACAACTGTTCTAAGCACAGTCATTTGGCCCAATCTTTATTCTGCTTCTCAATATTAGCGCTAGGAACCACTTATGCAGGCTCAGCTGAACATATACCTTTACCGGATATAAAATCCTTAACTTTATACCGAAGCGAATCAAAAAACATTTAAACATTTGACTCATTAACTATGTTTAACCTATTGTAAAAGATTATTCATAATTGTTCAAAAGGAATCAATAACTTTCGGATTGCATCTAATAAAGCGTCCTCGTCTACGAATTAGATCGTTAATATCGCTCAATGCATACTCAGAACAATACGCAAAGTTACGGGCGTGAACGTTAAACATGCATTCACATAAACCCCCCACATGGCTTGAAAACACTTTCTTGTCAAGAGGACGAAACATTTCTCCGGATTATAAAATCAAAAAAAGAACGGTCTCACCAAACACATCGGCAAGTTGTTTTCTCAACTTTGACGAGCAGCGTAAACAAAAGAACAACATCAACGATCCATGACATAGGCACGGATCCATTCGACTCTAAGACTTTCTCCTGAAGACTTATCCGCAATTAAATAAAACAGTAGCATACACGGGTGACTTTATGGCGAATTATAAAAATCAGCTGTACTATTACTTATTTTAATTAAGCTGTTGAGCATTACTGCTGGCCGCTTGTTTGTATCCCTCTCCCAACGATATTCATACGTCCCTCCTGTCAAGTTTTTTTTATTTAAGAACTCCCCTTAAACAATAACAAAAAAACAGATAGAAAAACCGCAGTTTTTCCGAGAATTTCTCCCCGCTACAACAAAGCCCAGCATCTGCCGCTAATGACATTGTTGCCGCGAAGGGAAACTCTAAGCTGCTCACAACAATCACGATAAAATGAGACTTATATTTCCTATTACAACAAACGTTGTCCAATCACACACGTTTTCTTATACCGACCATGATACTAAAACAGGGTTATAATAACAAGTTATGACATACTAAAAAAAAATTAACGAGGCATAAACACACAAGTATACACGACCCACAAGAATACGGGAGCACCTGCCCCACCATACACACACATACACTGAGTTACAGTCACAATATAAAGATCAATTGATATACCCGGCGTTGCTTGGGCTCTTCTTTGATGAAAATTTGCAATATCTGAATGGGAATATACACATTAAAAAGCTTAGAATTAAAACAGGTAAAATTCATATAGAAAAACCGAAAAAATCTTTTAAAATGTTCCTAATGGATGGTCCTCTAACAGTTCTCCAAGGTTCGTGTTGGAATGTTGTGTATAGCTAGCGAGTTTACCATAGTGCTGAAGAAACAATGTGTGGAATAATGTGTACAGCTACTAAAGTGGGAGGAAATAGAATGAAAATGAAACAATAATTTGATCTGACGTTTTATCATCCCTGGCTATGGCTGTAGTTCTTCTACGAGGGCATTTTGAAAAGTAATGCCTCCATGACTGTAACTTTTTTATTTATTAACCGATTTTCAAAATTCTTTTTATATCTGATTCTTACATTTGTCCTCTATGTAAAGCACCATTCACTTTTCGACATAGTCCCCATCCCTTTCCACGCATTGGCCCAACGCGTTACTAGTCGGGTGAACCTGTCGGAGAGGAATTCCGGAGTTGTTCTTAACACAAGGATTGAATGGCAGCTTCCACCTCGTCGTCAGAACGCAATTCATGTTCCTTAAGGTGCTTTTTCTTCTTTGGGAAGTGGTGAAAGTCGCTAGGTGCAAAGTCTTTCATTTTTGAACTGCAGTTTCTCATCTTTGAACTGTAGGCGCTGCATCGCCTCTAATGTGTGCGACTCTTGTGCGGGCTGTCGTTATTGTGCTGCAGAAGAGGGTTCAAAGCTCCCATTCAATCCCAGTTACGACAACATCCCCGGAATTCCTCTCCGACGGCTTCACACCGGCTAGTAACGCGATGGCGCAATACGTGGAAAGGTATGGGGACTACGTCGAAAAGTGAATGGTGCTTTACATAGAGGACAAATGGGTGATTCCATATCAAGTGGATCAAAGGCTCCCACTTTACCTTCTCCAATTTTCTTGAAATTTTACACACTTATTCCTACAGGCTAGATACAAAAATATACCAAGCAAGAACATTCTATTTAGCTTGGTTGGTGTGCTATAGCCCTCCAAAAAATGGCTCAAAGAACAGCGGCCGACAAAATGTGATTGAGTGACTAGTTTTGAGTTGAGGCTGTTTTAACTATAAATGCTGTAAATAAAATTATTTGAAGCCATATACAGTTTTTTGGTGCAAATCCAAAAATTGAAGTTTTGAGGCTTGTACTAAAATATAGAGTGCCCAACTGTAGCCCAAAGTTGACAAAAAAACCCATTGTTATTTGTCGCATAAAATTCTGTTTTCAGAAATATGGCCATCAAAGTCTTAGCTCGGCCGTATCAACTTTTCAGAATTTTTCGTGGAACCCTTCAAGACGAATTCACGTGCTAAAACAGTGAGTGCCCACAGCTTCCATGGAAATGAACTAAATTAGATGTTGAGATATAACTGACACTATTGATGCTATAAAGCCTGCAAAGTTTGAAGCTCTATAAGCTTACACTTTTTGAGATCTGGCCGCATAAAGTTGGATGAAAAAATAAGCTTCCAGAAAATAAGGTGTGTTTGGGAAAAAATATTTCAGATGTCATAACTTCAAATTCCAAAAATTTTTATACTGTGTGAAAGAGAGATTTTTCTCTATCAGAATCATATTTGATCAGTCTGGGATGTTTAAAAGTAAAGGAGTAAAAATTACTTGAAAAGTTGGGAAAATGCATTTATACCACATAGATGATCATATTGTTTTTGTGTTTTTTCTATGATGATTAAGTTTTTAAATGTTTGCTGACTAATAACTAAAGAACTATTTTAGAACCTTTATCTATATAACTGACAATTTTTGAAATTTATTTCTTTATCAAAGGTTACCAATTCTTAATATTGTATGTCATATCCAATGTTTTCAATACTCTTTCAGTCATCTCGATAAGGTCTTAAATAAATAAACGAAAAAACGGAAAACACTACTCCACATAGGTATTTTATTACAGACTCAGATGTACATTTGGGATTTCAAAAATCCATCATCAGTGAGTGATTTACAGACAATCGACAATCGAACCGTGAAGTGTACATTTGTTAGGATGGGACGAAAGGAGGGCTTTCACAAAGATCATCCAACCAGAATAAACTCCAAATGAAATACACTGAGGTAGTCAAGAAGTCTAACCAACCCAAGCGGTCTTCCTTATTATACAAAAAAGAAAATAAGATTGACGATTGTCAGAAACAAAAAACAAACGAAATAAAAAAATAATAAAATACAAAGAGAAATAAGATTATCACATCTTCCAGTAGTCTGGGAAAGAGACGTTGCTAATATATTCAAAATTGATGTCAAGAACGTGCCTCGGTTTACGATACTTCGTATGCTAGTTCATATTCAGTGAATTCTTCAGTATCCCTTTCACAAGTTTATTGTCGTGAGTCTTCATCTTCTGTATCATAATCAAAAGGAGATCCTGTATAAACTTTCCGATATGGGCCATGTTTAAATCCAAGTGGATAGATTGGTTTTTCACCGTCCTTCTGTCCAGCTGGGCAATGGTCCTCAGGGTAACATTCTGGAATGACTGTAGTTCACTCCATCTGGTTTTACAGATAGTCGCCCACGCAGGCATGCTATAGAGGAGAATAGTCCGGATAATCGATTTGTACAGAAGTAGCTTGTTATCAATGGTGAGGGCGCTGTTGCGACCCATGAGAGCTATGATACTCTACTTAGCCCTCTTTGTTTTGTTCAGAGCATAGGACATATGCTGATTCCATGAGAGTCTTGAGTCAATGATAACTCCCAGATACTTGTAGTTGTCCACCCAGTCCAGTTTCTTATTGAACAGAACAAGAGAATCTGGGGGATGCTTGAGCTTCCTATTGAGGTACAAAGTCTTGCACTTTCCGACGTTAAGGTTCAACTTCCAGCAGTTAAACCAGTCTTCGAACTGCTTCAAGGCGCTCTGCAGCCGAGTAATAACGTGAGCCGGCTGGTGTGCCCATGTCATAATGGCAGTGTCATTCGCATAAAAATACAGATTACAATTATCGGGTTTCGGGAAATCATGTACAAACTAATTAAATAGCACAGGCCCGAGGACAGAACGCTGAAGGACACCGGCCTTTACAACACTGGGTGTGGAAAGATCTTCTCCAACTTTGGCTTGATAGGATCTGCCGTCAAGAAAGGATTTCACCATCAAAACCAAATCGGCAGGGAACCCGTCTCTGATCATATTGTAGACAAGGCCCTCATGTCACACTTGGTCAAAAGCTTTACTGACATCGAGAAATACAACCCCACAGTACCTGGATAGGTTCAGGGGGGTGCTCAGGTCTTCAACGAGCCTCCATATCTGCATCGGACAAGAGTGGACAGCACGAAAGCCAAACTGCTCTTCCCGAAAAAGGTCATTTGCTAGACAGTGATCTTGGAATCTGACGAGGATCGTTCTCTCCAACACCTTGGACATCGTGGGTACCAGGCTAATAGGTCGGTAACTCGCCGTAATTCCAAGCCACAGGGAAATAAGAAAATTTCCAGCAGTCGCTAATGATATTGGTGAGAAAGTCAATAAAGTTCTTTGGGAGATTCATAAGGGCGTTATTACTCACCTTGTCTTTTCCTGGAGCCTTCTTCTTTTTCAGTTTACTTATGATGTTGGCGATCTCTCCAGCCTCGATGTTGTACTTCGTTAAATGCTGCGGGACTTCATCAAAGTTGACAATACTTTCTTCCACACGCTGAGACATGATTTGGCTCTCGGGCTTATCGTTGGTGGGAGTAACAAACTGCATTTCCAGTGAATCTGCAATGACTTGGGCCTTGTCCTGATCAATTTGGACATAGTCACCTTGTGGAGTAACCTTAAGAATATCTTTGTAGAGCTTCCAGTCTTGATAATGTATCAGTTCCTCTCGGAAATTTATGTCGACATTGTCAAAGTTCAACGCCACAGGCTTGTGGTCAGAAGAAAGGTCATCAATCGTGAAGATATTGTACGGTTTGAAGAAACCCTTCAAGAGCGAGATGTCCAAAACGTCACTACTAGGGGAGTGGTCGCAGTAGTAGGTGTCCTCACAGGTCCAGCAGCGATGATATCATCTCTACCTTGTATGTACCTATAGAGAATCATGCCGTTGTAATTCTGCGTTCTGGAGTTCCAGCTTGGGTGTTTGGCATTTAGATCACCAGCTAGGACGACTGGAGTGTCACCACTGAAGAGTTCATCAAGCTCACTAATGTCATTTACAGAGTGATTTACAGACATCGACATTCGACAATCGAACAGTGTAGTGTATCGGTATTCGTGTGGAACTTGAAGCATAGCTTCCATAATCTCACCCTTCATAATCATATTCCAAGGGAAATACACTGAACTAGAAAAGAAGCCTTATGTACCCACCATAGTCATCCAAAGTATGAAAGAAAATTGCCTCCTCTTGGTGGAGAAAAATTTGTTTGACCACTGTCTAGACTAGAAGCAGACCACTAGTATTAGATAAAACACGACCTATGAAGTCCAGTAATCTGGAAATATGACATTATCAATGTCTTCAAAATTAATATCAAGTATATGCCTTGGATCACGATATCTCTTTCTATGTATAGGATGATTTAAAATGCCCGAGACTAGCTCGTTGCTATAATTTTCTATATTGGGCAGCATGGATTCCATGAGCCCTTGAACGTATTTGCCAATATGAGTCATGTTGAAGTCATTATAAATGGAGGAATTGCGAACAATTCTCCGATCTTTTTGTGCAATAGTCCTAAGGGTAACGTTTTGGAACGTTTGCAGTTCTTTCCACCTAGTCTTACATATTGTGGCCCAAACGGGCATACCATAGGTCAAGATGGTCCGAACAATGACCTTATAGAGTAGGAGTTTATTATCAATGTTTAGAACACTATTCCGGCCCAGCAGAGCAATCAGATAAACTTGGCTCTCTTGGCCTTATTCAACGCATAAGTTGCGTGGGGAGTCCAGGTAAGTTTAGAGTCAATGACAACACCAAGATATTTATAAGTTTCAACCCAGTCCAGTTTTTTGCCATATAGTGTTAGAGAATCTAATGATCTCTTTCTCTTCTTGGAGACAAACATCTCCTTGCATTTGTCTACATTGAATTTTAACCTCCACTTGCTAAACCAGCTTTCACACTCCTTTAGAGCCTCCTTTTACTTTCTCAGACATATCAAATCCTATTTGCCGACCATCAGTAGGCGTGACAAACTGTTCTGAAAGTGAACTTGCAATAAGCTGCGCTTTATCATCATCATTCGTGATGAATTTGCCATTTTGGGCTAACAGGGGTGGGATATTAATGGCTTTATTGTTTTGCAAGGCTCGAACCATGCACCAAATAGAGTTATCGTGAGTCGACAGACTCTTAACTTTATCGCTCCACCTGTCATTAAGAAGTGCTTTTACCTCCTCGTGAACTCTTCTAGTGAGCCTATTATACTTGGTCTTAAGCCATGAATCACGAGTTCGGTACCACTGCCTTCTAACCTTATTCCTTTGTTCAATTAATTGTTTGATTTCTGGGGTGAGATCAAGGTGATCTGCTCGCTTCGTCTCTAACGGTGAAGCACTAGAGCCAAAAGCTGCATTTATACGTTTAATAAGCCTTTTCACATTGGTATCTATGTCGCTCGTACTATGTACGTTATTAATGGGTCGTCATCGTTTTTGAGAATTTCTCTAAAAAACTTCCAGTCTTGTTTGAGCCTCAGTTCTTCTTTGAGGTCAATGTTTACGTTGTGAAAATTTAGTGCAACTGGTTTATGGTCTGGGGATAGATCATTGACAGTACAGATACTGAATGATTTGTAGAAGCCCTTCAACAACACAATATCAAGTACAACATTTTACAGACGGGAAATACACATGAACTAGAAAAAATGTACAGCCAATCAAACAACGGAAGAAAGGAAAATTACAAATCGCTAGTACCGTATAGCCAATGAAAACAAAGTGAGTCTTTTTCCCTGACTTCTTACAAGAGTCATCAACTTTACAATAAACGGTGATAAAAAACATCGATGTTTTTAGAGTTTGACGAACTCTTTATAATAGCATTAATTAACCTAATAATACCCAAAATGATAACCAAAACCAATAACGTCGAAACGATGAACAAAATAAATCGACCACAAAAAGATAAGGGGGAAGGGAGGCAAAGAAACCTAATCACTAAACGATAGACAAAATTACCATATTTAATTCGTTAAGTATTTTGTTAACGGTAGCCATGGAGATATTGGCCTGGGGCTCTCATCCCTGTTTAATAGGTTATTAGTCGCTTTATTTTTTACAATTTCAAGAGATTTCAGAAAATATAATAATCTATGATTACTGCAACTGTGCATCTCTTCAAATAATTCTTTTGAATAATCATGTTTCTCGTTAAGTACATGGTCGGCGAAAGCTGATACTCCTGTTTTAGCATTTCTAATGCAGGCAATGTGTGTTCTTTTAATAGGTTTTTAACACCACGTTTCGAGGATCCAAGATAAAACTGGTCACATGACGCGCATTTCAATTTGTATACGCCCGCTTTTCATCTATGGGGATTTTGTCCTTTATAGAGCTCAAATCACTTTTAATGGTATTTGCGCTCTTGTAAACCACTTTGCAATTGAATTCCTTGCAGGTTTTTCTAAAACCTTTGTTTAAATTTACATTAAAGAGCGGGACTAAGGAGTTTTTAAAATCTTTCTTGTCTTTTTGTGCTAGAGTAGTGATCCTGTCTAATTGTAAGTGCGAGTTGATTTTAGCCGTTAACCTTTTATTTTGTATTACTTTGTTGTAGTTAAAGAGGTTTTACTTTGTATTATTATTCTTATATCCACACTTTATTTTATATTGTTAAATTGTTTTTTCGTGGAAATGCTATGTCATCTATCGACTACATCATTATTAAATCCAATAAACTTGGCACAGGCACGGATAAAATCGAATTCCTTTACCCTAGCTTCATTATCTAGCGGTAATAGTAGAGCGCGTCTGATTTGGTGATGAAACACAGCCAATTTGTGTGCCATACAGTGATTAGAATCATTTGTAATGTAGGCAGGGACAAAGTTTGGCTTTCTGTAAACTTCAAGTTGTAGGCCGTTTTCTACTCTCAAGATCTTAAGATCAAGGAAAGGGAGTGCATTGTTTTGTTCTACTTCAACAATAAATTTAATACTCGTATATGGATTTAGTCCGTTTAGGGTGCAAGGTATTCCGTAATATCTTCTTTATCAGGGTCAAAAATACAAAAGACGTCGTCGGTTGGCTGTATATTTTTTCTTGTTCTGTATATATATGTGTATTTCCCGTCTATAAATCACTCACTGATGATGGATTTTTGAAATCCGAAATGTACATCTGAGTCTGTTATTAAATACCTATGTGGAGTAGTGTTTTCCGTTTTTTCGTTTATTTACATGACGATATCCACAGTTTCGGCTATTTTCCTACTTTTACGAAGGTCTTAAAGTTTAGTTGTGTCTTCTCTTAAAGTTGAACCAACAATTTTATTCTTGAAACAAAAGTTGACAAACAAAGCAAAAATTTAAAAAAAATCAACATTCAAACAATCTCCATTTCCTTCAAATAGAGGCTAAACTTTCTGAGGTGCCTTTTAAATTAGTTGAGAAAGGATCGAAACATTTGTGAAACCTTCTCCAAGACTGCCTCTGGATAGCAGTATAGTCTGCTTTGCATTGAGGTTGGGCTAGGTGGAAGTAAAATGGAAATAATGTGCTGCTCAGGAATCAAACACTTGTCCTTCCTCATTGGCCAATGAAATGAACGTGCTGATGCTTCAGGATGCATGAAATCCATGAGAACATCATTTTCTTCAGTGCTGACTTCAATTATTCTACCAACCAAGCATTTTTGGTCATACATGCAAGCTAAATATTGGCCAGGTTGGAGTGTAGAAACTTGAATAGCAGAACATTTGGGGGCACTTGTAAAAAGTTCAGCAATAAATGTTGTTGTATCATTTGAAATCCGGCTAACATTTAGCTTGTTTTCATCAAAAACCTTGAACTCATGATTTTCACGTGTTCCAGGCAACTGTATGTCCAGATAAAAATCGCTTTTCTTGTTCTTCTCTGATTTCCTCAATTTCTTCCTTTGGCAAGTAAAAGAACTGAATACCACTGAGCTTGTCTCTGCAAAATTCATATAAATCAATAGGGGTCAGAATTTGACCATGCAAGGGCCTCTGAAGACTTGCCTGGGCAGCAAGTCTCTTTACTGTGCCTCCAATTCCATCACATGGTGACTTTCCATGACTGGTGGCAAAAAAATTCCATTCAACAAGAAAATTAAAATCACATTTGTGATAGCAAAGGTTGATGAAATTCCTGTAATTTTTATGTTGTGCAGCAGATCCATCACTAATATAATATATGTATGTCAACATATGTATGTAAGTAAAGCAACTTCTTCAAAAATGCATAAACAGCAACTGTGTCATGCTTGAGACAATCACTTATTGCACAAAAGCTTAAGCTAGGCTTTTCAGGGCCATTTATGTACACAACAAATGGGTGGGGGGTGGCTTGACTGTTCTCCCAGTGGAAGCCCTGAACAGCATCTTGCACAATAAATGAATAATTTTCTGAAAAATCCATCAAAATAATTGCTTCATGTGTTTTTAAGTTTTCTTTAATACTTTCTAAATAATTGCTTTGATGCTTTGCAATAAAATGGTGACTACATAAGGCCATTATTTTTGTGACAAGAAATTTTCAATAGATGATATTCTGTTTTCAAGGTTGTCACGATCTGTATGAATCCCCTGTTTAAATTCTATTGTTTCCTTCTGGTCAAAATCTTCAAATGCTTCAGCTAAATAGGTCACCAAATCTTGTTTTCCAGGGCATGACTCACACCGGCCTAGCATGCATTCCTCTGACTCCAAATTGCAAACACATTTATTCATTAAAACTTTGTAATCATCAGAAATGGCTGTTGCAGCAAGCATTAATTTTACATTTTGGTGGGCAGTGCACACACAGACTGAGTGCATTCCAGCTGAGCCAATATTGACACCATTTAGGCCTCAACTCACAGAATTTTGAAAACCTACTTCAGACCCATAACGAGACTTGAAAAATGCAAACATTTCCTTTAAATTACTGAGTAATAACCTATTTTGTTTCTGCACTTTTTTGCCCTCTATTTTCACTGAAATAAAATCCTTTTTTCCAGAGCACATTCTGCTCAATTCATGATCTTCAAAAAAAGAATTATGAAAAAAACAATTTTGAGTTATTATTTAACCTTGAGGTTGTTCTGTTTACTTACAGCTGTAATTATCCCAGGCAACGCCGGGTGCCAATATCTCATACAGTTGTTCTCTCCAACGGGACTCAGTTCATTTTGCACTGAATGGAGGAGGGCTTCTGCTTTCAATGAGAACTCGCGTTTCTAGTGTCGCTCTGCGAAATCAAGAAGATTATTAACATTGGTTGAATAGCTCGCTTGTAAAAGATAAAAGTTCCGGCTATCAGTCTCTGAGCAAGACGACAAATCATTTAACGTTCTAGTAACCGGACGGCGCTCGCATAAGGATATCGAAGATGACGGCTCTTGTTAAGGTTTTAGCATCATCTAAAACCTTATTAACGACGGTACAGATGTATGTAACATGTATGTCACACGCCGTAACTATTGAAAGGATTGATCTAGAGGCTTGAAATTTTCTACACACATAGCGCCTATACAGAGGACGGAGCGAAAAATATAGAGAAACCTCTAGGGTGGACCAAACGATGTGTTTTTGTGGTTTCCCTAACAGACTTCCCTTCATGTCTATGGAGTTTTGATTGCGTTTGAGCAATTTGTGACGTCGGTGTTTGACTGTTGACGTAAGAATTTAAAGAACTCTATTTGAAGTATAGTGAATCCTCCCGCTACTACTCGTAAAATTTTGATGCTATAACTTTTGAAAGGATTGACCTAGAGGCTTGAAATTTTCTACACACGTAGGCCCTATACAGAGAACGGTGAGAAAAATATAGCGAATCCTCTTCGATGGCAAGGGGCCCCTCAGGGGCCACTTGTATGAATTTCATGGTTCCTTTTTTATCTTTTGAACAAAGAGGGCAAAAATTCTGAAATTTCGTAAATTTTTAGTGCGGTTCTAAAAAAATAAGACCAATAGACAAGAAAAGTGATATAAGCCACTAGGACCCCGCCGGAGGTCTCGAGGCCCCAAATGCAATTGAAGCGATAACATTTGAACGGAAAGAACTAGGAACCTGAAATTTTGTAAATTTATAGTGTTGTACTAAAAAAATGTACCAAATATACAAGAAATATGATGTAGGCCTATGCGGCCTGCCCGAAGAACCCCCCCGCCCCCCGAGGCCTCAAATACAAATCAAGTTATAACTTTTGAACGGAAAGGTCTAGAAACCTGAAATTTTGTATATTTTTAGTTTGGTAGTAAAAAATATAGTCAATATAGAAGGAAGCTGATATAAGCCTCTTGAACCTCGCCAGGGGCCTCGAGGCATCAAATACAATTGAAGCTATAACGTTTGAACGGAAAGGCCTAGGAACCTGAAATTTTGTATATTCATAGTGTGGTACTAAAAAAATATTGCAAATATACAAAAAAAGTAATATAGCCCCCAGCAGAGCCCCACAGGTTCCAAATCCAAGCAACAACTTTTATACGAAAAGGTCTAGAAATCTGAAATTTTGTTTACTTATAGAAAATTACTTAAAAAATTAGCTAATATACACTAAAAACTTGTATAAGGCTCTTGGGTCTCGACATTGGCCCTGAGCCCCCAGTCACAAATCAGGCTATAACTTTTGAACCGAAAGTCCAGAAATCTGAATTCTTGCATATTTATGATGTGTTACTTAAAATTTTAGCTCTTGTACACTAAAACTTATATAGTCGTTTGGAGAACTGGCAGGGGCCCTAAACACAACAGAGCTATAATGTTTGAACGAATAGGCTTAGAAATCTGAAAATTTGTATACTTATAGCAGTTCACTAAAAAATTTAGCTAATATACACGAAAAACTGGTATAAAGCTCTTAGGTCTCCACACAGGAGCCTTGAAGCCCAAATCACCAATAACCTCTAACATTTGAATAATAAAAAGGCCTATGAACTTGAAGTTTTATATTTTTACAGTGCCTTACTTAAAAATTATAGACAGTATACAAGGAGACTGGTATACGCCTCGGGGCCGCTGGCGGCCTCAAATACATTTGAAGCTATAGAATTTGAACGGAAAAGCCTACGGTCCTGAAATTTTGTTTAATCATAGTGTGGTATTTAAAAATTTAGCTAATCTATATTAAAAATTCTATAAGTCTCTTAGCAGGGGAGTTACGGCCTCAATCTCAAATCTATATATATATAAAAGAAGAAACTGACTGACTGAGTGATCAACGCACAGACGAAACCATAAGGCCTAGAAACTTGAAATTTTGTACAGAGGTTCTTTACAAAATGTAAGTGAGCACTTAGAAGGGGTTTTTGGAAATTCAACCCCTTAAGGGGGCGGGTTGAAAGTTTAACACATTAACTGGTGTTGCACTGCATACTTAACACATTAACTGGTGTGGCACTACAAACGTAACACACTTACTGGTGTGGCACTACATAATTAACCATATTAACCTCTAGGGACGGGGGTAATGAGTTATTAACAACGAGCATAAATATGATTATGTAATGACAAAACATAGATATACCAGTGTTTATCGATGAGGCTAAGGAATCACACGGGTCTCCCTTGAGCTCTTTAAAAACATCTAGACGACTGGAGAAAATTTGTGTATTTGGCAAAAAAAGAGAAAGAACGAATATTGATCAGTGAAAGTTGCAACAAAAAGATAAAAGCTCTCCGGACATTGGAAACATTTGAACAACAGAAGCTCCACGCTAGAGCAGGAGGGTATAAGAGCTTCTATGTCAAGGGCAAGGGAAATTTTAAAAGACAGGTCTAAAGTATCCAGTGATGCTCGTTCTTTCATCGTCATTAGGGGATAGTACAATAGACCTGAGGTCGCAGTGCTTGGTTCATTGACAACCACCCCTTTCAAAGTCATTAATCATTAATCCAGTGATGCTCCCCGGGGTGAAGATGGATAACATTTTAATCTGAGGGTAAGTAAAGTCCCAGGCAAAGTGTGCAATATAAGAACGATGGTTCCGTCCCACCTCTTAGAATTATAAAACAAAATTGAATTTGTAACAATACGTAGAATTCCTGTTGTTCGGGCTTTTCTTAGAAGTTAACATTTTCTTGGAAATATTTAATAATGATCAGTAACTGGAAATAATGGAAAGTTAGCAGTCCCTTCGTTCGAGCTATATTTGACGACATAACCAATAACAAACCATGCATGAACTCAGCTCTTCAAACCAACAACCATATGGTGTTATGTCCTATAATAATCTTTCGAAGGATTATAACAATAATTCATATCTATCGAAATGCCAGCGAAGAAATGAATGAGTATTGGGCAGAGATGACAAAAAAGTTATCTGGGCATCGGAAACATCTGAACAACTGCTTCGTCTATAGACGGAAATTGTAGAATTACTGAAAGCAAATTTATTATTTAACTTCATGAAGTTGTTCGGTTTAACCTACAACTGTAATTATCTCGGGCAACGCCGGGTGCCTCTGTTAGTCAAGCTATAAATTTAAAACCAGAAGTCCAGAAGCCTGAAATGTTTTATATTTATAATGTGTTGCTTAAAATTTTAGCTATTACACACTAAAATTGATATAGTCCTCAGCGGCTTCGGTAGGGGCTGCGAGGCTCCAAATACAAATCAAGTTATAACTTTTGTACGATAAGGCCTAAGAAACTGAAATTTTGTATTTGTGCCCCTCCACTTATTATAGTCGCGAACCGCTACTGCTCGTAACATTTTGATGCCTTAACTAATTTTTCAATCCCCACGAGATCATTCCGTGCGTTTCCCGAAGGTCAGTAGTCGTTTCTCGAATATTCTGCAGCTCCGATATCTTTGTCGAGTTCGCATTTGAAACTTTGAAACTTGAGACGATAGCCATCCTTGTCTCTTTTTTTGCGACCGTATTCTAGCGACTCTCGAGCCCTTCCCTCCTCGATATTTTTCTTCTTTCACGTTTTAGACGCCGGCTGAACTATTCAACGGAAGGGGTGAGCGCGAACTCGAGCGATAATCTTTGTTCCAGAATATACTCGTTCTGAAACCTCGAGTCCGCGACTTCCCTCTTCCTTCGCTGTAAGCGTTCGCTCTCGACGAGAAATCACGTGACACAAAAAAGCTTTTTTCATTAAAATGACAAAATTACAATAGCGCAAAGCTCGTACGATCTGAACGGTCATTATACTCTGTCCAACGAAAGAAAAACTGGGCGTGTCCAGTTAAATTTCCAGTTTCAATTGTTAAACATTGATCACATTTGAAATTGAAAATTTAATTAGACATGCCCAGTGTTTCTTTCGCTGGACACCGTATAGTTAATTTTTTAATGTGAAAAATTATTTTTGAATTGTGATTTTTTAATGAGAGTTATTGTTCATTGATCAAATTATAAGTTCAGCGTTAATCTTTATGCCTGTTAAAAGACCTAATTAATTTATATTATTTTATTGTGTTTATATTTGTTATATTAATTACTGACGTGAAGTGGTTTGATAATGTTTAACTATCTTCATCTTTTTGAAGATACTGCTTGTAGCTGCAGTTGAAAAGAGTGGAACATCAAGTTATTCTACGACTACCATCTAACATACCATGGATTTGGAGATAAGTGAACTTAATCTATTGTGATGGCTACTGTCACAAAAAAATTATGTAATTCTTTAAAAGAAATGTTTAAATTGTAAATATTAAATTAAACTGGTCCCGCAGTAAAAACATTAATTTGGCAAACAACTGTTACGCTAAGGCTTTAGAAATATGTTTATAGAGTGTATATAATTTGAAATTTTATATATAGAATATAAAATTTGAAAATTAACAAGTTTGTAGAGCGGGACAAGGTTTTTTATCGTTATTAGTAATTGGATAAATTTATTTTAGTTGATATATTTTAGTTGTTTTTTGGTATGTTGAGGTATTTGTTTCTTTTTGTTTAGTAAAACTGATTCCACAACTTATATTAACCCTGTATATAATAAGTCGCTGTCTGCGCTTATTTATGCCATCTTTGTAATATAATTTCTTAAATAAAAAATATATTATTCTGTTCCTGTTTGATCTCTCATTTAATTTTTTCAAAGTGTTTTCAACGTTTAATGATTACAAAAATTCTTAATTCCAGTGGCATTTGAACTGAGTGGCAATTTTTTTTCTACGTAATGAGCAGTTACCATTCAACGCATCCTCTCAGATTTAATTCTTACCAACCTGAAAGACGCAAGTTTGGTTTAAAGAATACGAAATCGGTTTTAACTTTTTCTTTACACTGAACTCCTGTTCTCATTCCATCTCTATCGTTAAAAACAGAAAAAAAAAGAAAGGGGGACATGAAAAAGTTTTACTTTCTTTAATTCTTTTTCTTAAAGTTGAATGGAACAAAACTCCTTTCCTCTTGCATTTGCTTTTTAGAATTTTTTTATTTGAAAAATTGTTACAAGTTTAATAAAGACCACAAAAAAGAAATTATAATCCCTGTAAAGAGGAGAGACAGAGGCAATAGTTATCGTAATTTCATTCATAACAAACTTCTGCTCCTAGCAAACGTGTTGCAAATGTGCTAGTTAAAAATGTTTCCTGAAGAAATGAAATTGTATCTTTGTATGTTCTTCTTTACGTATATGAGTTTTTAAAAATATACATTTGTTTCTTCGTGATGTTATACGTTTTTGTCTCCGTATATAGAATTTTATTGTCATATAGAAACATCTCTTTTCATTAAATAACGCTATTGATGGTAAGTAAAATTACAGTAAATGTAAAACTGAGATGCTCACGCCCCCCCACCCCCATACGGAGACCTACGTGCACCACCTGTGGAGAATGCGCTGGGACAGTGTGAGTCTAGGGTTCAGGACACATATAGAGGCTGTCAAGGAGACGGAGCTGTGTGTATTTATGCCTATTTATTTTCACATAGTTGCACAACAAAACCAATATACCATTTAACCTACAGTGAACTGCATTTGATTAACCAAGGGCCCTATGTTACAATATGCATTAATCTAATACTGTAAACTTAATCCAGCTTAAATTGAGTCCACGATACAATCCTATGGCACTCGTAATGCACAAGCCTCAAAACACCGGAACCAGGTTAGAGGGGATGTTCCTGTTTGCGAGCACAAGAGGCAGTAGCTGTTGGGCGGGACTGGCTGCTCCAAGGAGCGCACTCAGAAACCTCCACAATAAGTACTCCTAAACAATAGTGCACAACTAGCGCACGGTATCTCGTTTGCATACCGCATGAAAGAGGAGAAACACTGAAACATCCCTTGGCCGGTTCTGAGTGCTCCCATTCAGCAGGCTCTGTGACTAGCCAGGTGATCAACAGATTCTAACATCAGGCTCCTGAACGGCGCTGATACGTTAATCTATGACCCGGCGTTCCGCGTCTCGAAACTAATGCCTCAAGTCTACAGGCTGTGCTCTGGAGCAAGAAACGTCATATGACGGCACCGGGAATAAATATTATGCTCTACTTTTAACTTAAGTGGAATACGACAATCGTAACGTTTGATCATACCGAAAGAGTCAATTGTTCATACGCGCTCTTCTTTTGAGGAGCACACTGAATGATCAAGCTCAATTAGAGCACACACGATGAACACGTTCCAAGCGGGGGAGTAGTTTAGAACAGCGTTCCATCACCTCAAATCTGCGAGGCACTGACAAGGCAGGCGCGGTTCCCAGGAACAAAAAAAAACATCGAAAGTATTCACCAAGCCGCAACACCTTACTTCCACCTGGATTCCAGAGGTAGAGGTCCTTGACAAATCAGCGAGAGCGTAAAACAGTATCAGCTGCAACAGAATTTCGAATGCCGACGTCGCCATTCCGGTGTCGCGTGTTGGTCACTCATTCTCATCGGTTACATGAAAGTTTTCCAAAAATTTCCTAACTTAATTTACTGATTCACGAAAACGCTTTACTGGAAATATATTATTAATAACAGTAATAAAACTTCACTGATTACATTTTTACTTTACACTTGATTTCGAAAATACAACTCATGGAGCGATCGCAACACAACCTCTCTCTACAAAAACTTTTAGCCGAAAAAATAAAAGAACTCTACACGCAACAAGACAAATATATTATAATTAGCTCATGATATTCAGAAAACACACAAAACAATGCTCTGCCAGATGCTGTCTCCTCTTCTACGAAGCAATTAACGCAACAATGACAGCCTTAGGCATCGCTCACAACAAACGCTTACAACAACAAAATCCGAAACAACGAGAGAACACACATATTACAACAACAGCACTACACGAAACTGCTCCTGCACTCAACAATATCACCTTATAATAACGAAAATAGATGGCAAAAACACGTAATGCTTACCAAAAGAAAACCCAAAACTCTTAAAATGCAACGCGCACACACCAAACTTACAAAACAATAGAACTTATACAAAATACTCCACTTGCTCACTGTTAATTCACCGACTTAAAACAAAAATGATTGCCCAAAACTCTACATTAGGGTAAAGAATCACTATAACTTATATAATTTTCTCATTAGAATACGCATAATGAGGCTTCCGCCGGACACATGCAACACTCCAACTGACATGGAATGTCACATTACACCCGGTGAAAACCTCGAACGTACCCGCCCACGGTCAAGTTCGTGATAACCTATTTTCTTAACATCACCAAAATATTCCACAAAACCTATTTCCAACCACTATTTCCCTCTAAACAAACTCTCAACATACACACTAAAACATTATTAATCATCTAAAATCACATACAACACGTACTTAAAAACACAAAACAAGACAAACACAACATATATCCTCAAGTAACCAACCTACCATTCCAGTACACAATATCCTACACCCCTACCACCTGGTTTGATTGGCTCATATTCATATCCACTACCACTACCACCATAATCACTACCCTATCCCAAAACTCGCTCGTGTCTTTGTACGAAACCCCAACCGAATTATCCTTAATAGTCAAGTCCTTGTCCTTAACTCCCGCACGGTCCTCCTTACCTTGGCCTGTCCTCGGTTCCTTTTCCCCTTTGTTTCTTTTCGACCACCTCCTGGGCCTCATTGTTTTAACCACGATCACTGGCTGTGCCTGCTTGACTGCCCTCCAGTTTTCTGCATTCCGCTCCTTCCTAACCCTTTCGTATTCCGCCTGGCACTGTTCCTTCACTTGGTAAAAAAACTCTCATCCCGAGTTTCCAGTCAGATTCTTCCTCCATCTGCTACTCTTTACCATTAACCATTGATTCTTCCATTTCCACATCCTGCTCTCGCTTCCTCCCTTCTACAGAATTATAACCCTTCGCTCCTATCCCACATGAACCTTACCTCATTACAACCACTCGACTGACTCTTCGCAGCTTTGGGCTCTTCTCTCCCGTCACATGTGCCACTGGTACCAGTACTGTTCCCGTAGAAGACTCGCTATGTGTCTTTGATAACGAGTTAGTTGGCCCTGCCATCGAAGGCTCGACTGATTCCCCTATGGATTCTTCCCCTTCTGCCCGCACGCCATTCATACCATAACTTTGTTTGGCATACCAACTAGATCCATTACCCTCTGCAATAGGTACATATTCAGGGTAAACATTGCACGTAGCTTGACTAGGTCCTACTGCCACAAAATAACCCTCATCTACTTGACCATGTACATTAGCAAACATGCCACCTTGCCCATAGCTTTCATTAGGTGTCCAACCACAAGTAGGTTCTTCCCTACACACCCCGGTCGCATTCGGCTTGCACGTTGGACTGCTCATTTCTATGGGAGCGTATTCCACCTAGGTGTTATACATGCTCACAAAACTTCCATTATCCTGCCAACCACCCTAACGTCGTGACCAAAGTTGGCATATGCTTACCCATTTTACATCTCCGAACCTCACTCCCACGAACTGCACCCATCTGGTGCTATCTAAAGCGCTCACCATGAATGGCCCAATCCAATATACTTGTACCCCAGACCCATTTGAGTACCTTCTTCCAAGCTCCCTTATCATTACTTGACAGGGTTCAGGGTTCCCCAATGCTTCAAATCCCATTCCTCCCTGACTACCCAAATCCTCTCTCGTTTCAACAGCATAAGCAGGGCTCGGGCTGCAGTCACCCATTCTCTCGACTGACATTGTTTGGGCACATTGAGCATCATGTGCACACGCACACTGAAAAGTGAGGCCTTTCAGGATGTCCATGCCCAGGATGCCGTCATAGTAGGAGGATATTAAAAACGTGTGAATGCCCATATGGCGCCGCTGGACACTGACATCCAATATGCCCCCCTGTTTCAGACTAAGACATGTGCCGTTTATATCCCGTATAATCGTTTCAGCTGCATGAAGAGGAGGGCCAGACAGGTGTTTGTATGCCTCCCCATCAATCAATGAGACTTGGGAGCCAGTGTCAACTAACATTGTGACGGGTTGGCCTTGTAGGTATACTGTAATGGTACACAGATCACCCTCGCCACTATGCGTCAACACCGAACCTTCGGCGCCTCCACTCGAATTTACATTCCTGAGTCTCGAGGCGGGCTGCGGGCAGTTTCGGGCAAAGTGACCCATCTGGCCGCAATGGTAACGCCCCGTACTAGAGCCAGTGCTCTGTGGGACCAAAGCCCTGGAGTCATTTCTCAGAACTGGCGTCGGGACTGGAACCTTAATCTGACTTACCCCCAATAGTTCCACGGCCTTAGCCAGTTTTTCCATCATTCCTTCTAATTTTTTAAACATCTCTGAGCAACGGCATGACACAACCTGGGGCTTAGAGACATCCCCCCCCTTTGCTCCCTTAGGACTTGTACGGGAACCCATGGCTCCTCCCTCTGCTCTGACTGCAGAATCACTTGTTTCCACTACATATGGCGTGCTCTTACTTTTCTTTTCTGAATCCTATGAGAGAAAGGCCACGACAACCACCTCTTTATACGTTTTAGGTTCCGAAATCATCAGCATCCTCCTATGCAAGAGCAAACAGCTACTGCTGAATCGTTGCAGCAAGAAAGACTCACGCATAGGAGCTGATTCTCGATTGGTACTAATGAATTGGTCCATGGCCCATTCGAGGCAGCCGGCGAATTTAACAACCGTTTCATGTACCCCTTGGACCGTGTCATGTAGTTCCTTCGAATAGTCTTTCGAGACTTTAACCTTACCAAAGACGCGCTTCAAACGTGCGCGAAGCTGGGCATAATCCTTTATATCATATAGTTCATGCTCTGCAACACGCTTGGCAGCAGCCCCTCTTAATTTTGTTTTGAAAATTGTGACCATAATATCTGGTGTCCATCTTGCCAGGGTGCCTATGCTCTCGATACTAGCTAGGAACGCCTAAACAGTGATGCCCCGTTCCTTGCCTACGAAGTTAGGCACTGCCCCAGTGTACCCCGCCAATTCGGGTAATGCTACGGCCCCCGTGTCGCCTTCGTTGCCAGGCATTTTATTCTGATCCGGACCAGCCCCTCTTCAGGAATTGTATCACTCTATAAAATACTAAAGCAACACGCCTCTCTCACCAACACGCTCACGCGTACAACACACGATGCACAAACGCTCACAAGAGAACAACACTAGCAAAACCAAACAGCTCCGCGCCCATGCCACCATCAATGATCCGAAATTGCAGACTATTGGTCCCCCTTTAGGCGCCAGTTGGACATTAGGGCCCCCCCCCCCCCCGCCGTACGGAGACCTACATGCACCACCAGTGGAGAATGCGCTGGGGAGAGTATGAGTCTAGGGTTCAGGACACAATTAGAGGCTGATAAGGAGACAGAGCTGCGTGTATATATGCCTATTTATTTTCATACAGTTGGCAAAACGCTTACAAATAATGCCCAACAAAACCAATATATCATTTAACATACAGTGAACTGCATTTGATTAACCAAGGGCCCTATGTTACAACATGCATTAATCTAATACTGTAAACTTATTCCAGCTTAAAGTGAGTCCATAGCACAATCCTAAGGTTCTCGTAATGCACAAGCTTCAAGACACCGAAACAGGTTAGAGGGGATGTCCCTGTTTGCGACCACCAGAGATAGTACCTGTTGGACGGGGCTGGCTGCTCCTCGGAGCGCACTCAGAAACCTCCACAATAAGTACTCCTAAACAATAGCGCACAACTCGCGCTCGGTGTCTCTTTTGCATACCGCATGAAAGAGAAGAAACACTGAAACCTCCCTTGGCCGGTTCTGAGTGTTGTCGTTCAGCAGGCTCTGCGACTAACCAGGTGATCAACAGATTCTAACATCAGGCTCTTGAACGGCGCTGATACGCTAATCTATGACCCGGCGTTCCGCGACACAAAATACTCCACTTGCTCACTCTTAATTCACCGACCTAAAACAAAAATAACTGCCCAAAACTCTACAACAGGGTAAAGAATCACTATAACTTAAATTGTTTTCTCATTAGAATACGCATAATGAGGCTTCTGCCGGACACATGCAACACTCCAACTGATATGGAATGTCACAAAATGAAGACGCATTCTGATTCTTAATGATATTTTCTCCTAAGATGAACACTTTACAGTGTTTCAGATATTTATGTTGATTAAAATGTATACCTCAGGCTTCCATTTGATTCTATTGACATTTTATTACTGTCTTGATAAATTTTGGAGTTGAGCCAAACGCATTCATATGAATAAGTTATTATTGAAACTTGCTTTTATACAGAGAATTCCATTACAAAATGGTCAACAGAGAATCGATATGCTTTTGAGAAGCAAGTGTTTTCTTGTAAATTACCCTATGCATTTTATGTGTTTTTGGGACAATGCTCTTTCATTTATTTCGCATTACAATACGCTAGTACAAGTTTGTCATTTCTGCTTTGGTTAAATACAAGTTGTATTCCAATAAACATTCGTGTGTCCGTAAATACAATTTAATTTAATCAGATTAACATAAAATTAGTTTAAGGACACTTGCAGAATTCAAAGATTTGGCAAAAGGATACCACATGTGTAATCCGATTTATTAAGTAGAGGCAGAATGGAGCTATTTATTGTTTTCTCAATGTCCGTTTGTCCCTTTCATTATTTCTGTATTTTTTGAGGTAGAAGGTTGAATTTCAGGATATACACTACATGATTAAAGGAGTTGGGACACCTGCTGCCCTACCGTAAAGCCGCAAAAAGCTTCAATTAGTAGTGTGTAGGACCACCCCGAGCTGCTATTACTGCCTCCACCCTACATGGCATACTGTCCACATGTTTACGGTCTGTGTCCACAGGTATTGACCTCCATTCCTCGAGGAGTGTCGTGGTCAGTTCCTGGACAGATGTAGGGCGAACCATCCTGGATCTCACACGTCATTCCAATTCGTCCCAGAGATGTTCGATGGGGTTGAGATCAGGACTCTGGGCGGGCCAATCCAGTTCTTCAACCCGCATCTCGTCAAACCAGTCAGATATGGATCTTGCTTTCTGGCAAGGCGAATTGTCGTGCTGGAAGAGGAACGGCCCGTCACCGAAGTGTTCCCACAATGCTGGAAGTGCCCCGTTATCCAGAATGGTACTGTAGCCATCAGCATTAAGGTGTCTGTCCACCTTGATGAGCGGGCCCAGTCCGGTGTCACAATTACGGTAGGTGTTCACAGAGGTGTCCTATCTCCTTTGATCATATAGCGTAGTTTACTATGGGCATGTACACCTTCACTAATTAGTTTGATTTTGATTGGCTCACTGGGGACGGAGTTTAGAGGGTGGGAGTTATAGGGGACCGAAATGTCTACGTGTATTGTAGATATGTAAAGCAGTGAATTTCGGTATGGAGATTCCTCTACATTACTATGAAGTTTGGGATAAATTGTTCCTATGGGGTCGGTGTTGTGGGGGTTGGGACATATGGCATGCGATATATCATTCGGTCGGAAATGATGAGAAACGAAAGAAGATGGAGCGAGCTGTTTTTGATTTTCTAAATACCATGTTCGAAAATATTTATTTTTCGATTAAAAAAAGAGGAGTGAAAAAGTGCAGTTAATAGGGTAAAAAATAAGATGATCTCTGCGCTTCTGCTATTTTCCTAAACCTTCCTTGGGAGGACTAATTTCTTCTTGAATAATATTTTTACAGAATCACGTTTTAAATTATTTGCTTTTAAGTATTACATCAATTAATTGGGTTTCCGCCCATTTATTTTTTTTATAATTTAGCATTATAAATGGTAGCAATGAGTGGAATCATGACATTAACGATTTTAACAAAAGTTACTGACATTAACGATTTTATTCACATATGGAGTGGGAAGATATCGCAATTAGCTAGAAACGTGCTGGTTAGAATAAAAAATCTCCGTGAGGTACAAGGAGATTCAATTTTATTATTTTAACTAGAAGAGGCACCCGGCGTTGCCCGTGATATTTACAGTTGTAGATAAACGGAACAACCTCAAGAAGTTAAATAATAACACAAATTGGTTTTCAGTAATTATGCAATTTCCTGCTGTAGACGAAGCTTCTGCTGTTCAGATGTTTCTCTGACCAATGCTCATTCATTTCATTTATTCAGAACTTGGTAAACTGTTGTTGCAATTGCACTCTGTTCTCGATATTTTGAAGCAAAACTTAGCCATTCAACACATTTTCTAAAAATAAATAAATAAAAAAATAAATAATATTCCGAAATAAAAAAACTAAAAAAATTTTTTTGCAATTATCTTAACTGTTGTTCGGGAGCTGAAGGGAGATAAGTGTGTTTCTTTGCCTCCTCGAAGAAGACCGCTTAATCTATATCGTCTATTACACTCATTTCCTGCTGAATTTCCCGATAGTGACGTGGAAATATATGACAACAGAAACTTAGACGAAGGCCCTCTCTACTTGGGTGGTATTGCAAATGACAGTTTGTGTCTGTTTGCTCTGCAATTCCAACAAACTGAGTAATTTGCTCAATACTTGGTAATCTGTTGATACAATTTCTACTCTTCTCTAGATGTTTTGAAACCAAACTTGGGCTTTCATCCCTTTGTGTGGTCTAGCAATCGCAGTTTCCTCAGTTGACACGCTTGCATTGTCGACGGCCATATGGGAACTGCGATAATCACTGGGTTACTGACCACACGCTCAGTTTCTCAATAGTCTGCTAACTATCCATTATCTACAGTTACTGTTCATTTTTAAAGATTTTCAAGAAACTTATGTTCTTAGAACTATCAGTTCTAAGAAAAGCCCAAACAACAAGATATCTATCATTGTTACAAATCATTTTTTTTATAATTCGTAGAAGTGAAGTGAATCTTAATTACATGGCTTAATCAACCTTATTTATAAGCACAAACTTTGTTGCATGATGATACCATGATATTAATTTTTTTGTAATCTGAGGTAGACAGTGATCTTCCTTATGCGTTGAAGATGATGTGTGCAAAGTTTCATCAAGATCGGAATAAAACTATAGATTTGTATTAAATACACACAAATGAACCCACAAATAAACATTCATCTTTATATATATAGACTAACTAAGGACCCGGCATGCCCGGGATAATTACACTTGTAGTAAACAGAACAACCTCAAAAAGTTAAATTATAACTCCAAATTGGTTAAATTATAACTTAATACAACGAAGGGACTATTCATTTTACGAAAAATCCGAAAAACAGGAATTATAGGCGATATACCGGGACTTTATTTAAACTCTTCTTGACTTGCCTCAGATTAAGACAATGTCCATCTTCACCATCGGGGAACATAACTGGATACTTTGGACCCAACTTTTTCTTGCCCTTGACGTAGGAGCTCGTATACCCTCTTGCTCTATCCGAAACTCCTGTTGTTGAGATGTTTTCACTGCCCGTATAGCCTTTTCTCTTTTAGCTGCAGAGTTTCTCTGACCAATACTCGTTCTTTCTCTTTCCTGTCGAGACAAATTTTTGCCAGCCGGACGTTTGATAGGGAGTTCAAAGGAGACACGTGCGACTCCTTTGGCTCCTCAACAGATGCTGCTTCATTTATGTCCTGTCAGTCTCATCATCATTCTAAGCTCATTATTAATAATTATTTGAAACGAACGTTCAACCATCGCATTATTTTATTTATTTATTTATTTATTTATTTATTTATTTATTTATTTATGAAATTGGGATGCAGTACGTCCATCCAGGGCCTGTATGGCCAGAGGCCGACGAGTTGGTTCCCTGTATGATGGTCGCAGCAGCCGGGGGGGGGGGCGGGCTAGATTACGTGACTGGCCATACCTGATGTAGAAGTTGTGTTCAGTGAAAGCCTACCAGGCCACGGCCTCCCCCCTCATCTCAGTTATCAGCATCTCAGTTTCCAAAATATTCACATTCACACAGAATATAGTCAAAATATATTTTTATGAAATGTTTGAATCTGCCATGCTACCAAATAAGCTAGGTGATAACCCCGGCGTGGCTCAAACTCTGTTTTTATTTCTTGATTAAATTTTGCAATATATTAAAAATAAACACATGGAAACGCTTAGAATTAATACAGTAAAAATTCATAATGAAAATACGAAACGAAAAAAAAGATTTTTTTTTAATACTCACAACGGATGGACCTCTCTATATATGCCACTACTAAACTAAATAATTTCTTACTTTAGATGTACACTTGATGTTGTTACAATTCCCACTCTGCTCTCGATGTCTTGAAGCAAAACTTGCCCGTTCCTCACTTTGTATATTCCAGCGGTCGCCGATTCTTCTGTCTGCATGCTTACCATTTGCTGAATACAGCAACTTTCTGTGTAGACTTGTGATTTCCAATTTTTTTCGCTTTATTAACTTAGGCTCTCTTTCGATGAAAACCGTTTGCAGACCTAGTCTTTTTGGCTTGAGAGCTC
>JAHWFO010054182.1:0-21330 GCA_023313115.1 Rhysida immarginata
TGCGAGTGTTTAAAATTTATTATCATAATTTTTGTAACTTTTTTTTTCCTTATCAATTCACTTTGTTTTTCTTGTGAAAAAGAAGATATTTTCATTTACTTTTGTTTTCATTAAAAAAATCTCTGCTAAGAAAATTTTTGTTTCTCGAGTCTCAGTTCTTCTGTTCGGGTAAATAAAGAATCAATTCTTTAAGTTAAAAAATTTATCCCTTACAACCATTCGGATCTCTGTTGTACTTTGATGTATATTCTAACCCTTTATTCTTAAATAAATAAATAAATAAATAAATAAATAAATAAATAAATATAAATAATAAAAATGAATATAATATTCGGTGGTTTAAGGTGGTTTAGGTATCAATATTATGTTGATGAATATATAATAAAGTTTTCGGTGGTACTTCTATATATATAAAGAAGGATGTTTGTGGGTTTGTCTGTGGGTCTGTTTGTCTGTATGTTTTTTATACAAATCTACAGTTTTATTCCGATCTTGATGAAATTTCGCATACATGACCTTCAAAGCATGAGAAAGGTCACTGTCGACTTCAGATTTCGAAAACATAAAAATTATTGATAAAAAATCGATATTCATGGTTATAGCAGGGCATATTAAAGAGAAATATCGCATGACCAACAATGCAAGACAAAGTTTTTGCAACAATGGTATCAACACGCAATTCACAAACACTCTGCACGGACCAACAATATATATCTCATGACCAAGATTGCAAGACAAAGTTTGTGCAACAATAGGTATCAACAATGGTTTCAAAACGCAATTCACCAATAACAATGAGCTCAAAATGGTGATGCAATGATAAAGCAATCCTTTCCAAGAATTATAACAATGAACATAAAATGATGATGCAATATGGATAAGTTTCAATTTGTAACAATGCATAGAATTCCTGTTATTCAGGCTTTTCTTAGAAAAGAGAGTTCTTAGTACTTAACAATTTCTTGAAAATCTTTAAAAATGATCAGTAAATGGAGATAATGGAGAGTTAGCAGACTATTGAGAAAGAGTGGAAAGACGACAGAGGAAGCACTCCTTTAGCTCCGTGATGTATTGAGCAAATGGGAAGCAAGTAAATAGAAGAATCCGCGACCGCTAGACTGCACAAAGTGATGAATGGCCAAATTTTGCTTCAACACATCGAGAGAAGAGTGGAAATTGCAACAACACTAAGTATACATCTAAGGTAAGATTACCTGAGTAAGAAATTATTTAAAATAGCAGTGGCATCCTTGGAGAGGTCCAGCCATTGTGAGCCTTTAAAAAGATTTTTCTCGAATTTTCATTAAGAATTTTTACTGTATTAATTCTAAGCATTTTCATGTGTTTATTTTTAAGATATTGCAAAATTTAATTTAATTTTTTGAGATTGTTCTGTTTACATCCAAGTGTAATTATCCCGGGCAACGCCGGGTATCTCTTCTAGTCTATCTTCTATCTATATATATAAAGAAGGATGTTTGTGGGTTTGTATGTTTTTTATACAAATCTACAGTTTTATTCCGATCTAGATAAAATTTCGCATACATGACCTTCAAAGCATGAGGAAGGTCACTGTCTACCTCAGATTTCAGAAAAATAATAAATATCGATAAAAAATCGATATTCATGGTTATAGCAAGGCATAATAATGAGAAATATCTCATGACTAACAATGCAAGGCAAAGTTTGTACAACAATAGGTATCAACAATGGTATCAGCACGCAATTCACAAACACACTGCATGAACCAACAACATATATCTCATGACCAACAATGCAAGGCAAAGTTTGTGCAACAATAGGCCTATTGTGTTCGCATCAACAATGGTATCAACGCGCAATTCACCAATAACAATGAGCACAGAATGATGATGTAATGTTAAAGCAATCTTTCCAAGAATTATAACAATGAACATAAAATGATGTAATATGGATAAGTTTCAATTTGGAACAATGCATAGAATTCCTGTTATTCAGGCTTTTCTTAGAAAAGAGAGTTCTTAGTACTTAACAATTTCTTGAAAATCTTTAAAAATGATCAGTAGCTGGAGATAATGAAGAGTTAGCAGACTATTGAGAAAGAGTGGAAAGACGACAGAGAAAGCAAACCTTAAGCTCCGTGCTGTATTGAGCAAATGGGAAGCAAGTAAATAGAAGAATTGTTGACCGCTAGACTACCCAAAGTGATGAAAGGCCAAATTTTGCTTCAACACAACGAGAGAAGAGTGGAAATTGAAACAACATCAAGTGTACATCTGAAGTAAGATTACCTGAGTAAGAAATTATTGGAGCGGTCCAGCCATTGTGAGCCTTTAAAAAGATTTTTTTCGAAATTTCATTAAGAATTTTTACTGTATTAATTCTAAGCATTTTCATGTGTTTATTTTTAAGATATTGCAAAACTTAATTTAATTTTTTGAGATTGTTCTGTTTAAATCCAAGTGTAATTACCCCGGGCAACGCTAGGTACCTCTTCTAGTAGAATATATTCAACAATCCATGATGAATAGAGTATTTTACCAAAATGTGCGAGAGCTCAGGACAAAATTTTCTCACATGTTCAACTTTGTCACTGAAAATAACCAATACATTTACTGCCTAACTGAAACCTGGTTTAATAGCTCTATTACAGATTACATGCTTGTCGACGATCAATTTAAAGTGTATAGATGTGATCGCTGTGTGCACATGTGGGGCGGCAGAGTCCTAATCGCCGTTCCCAACACAATTAGAACCGAAGAATGCTCTTTTGTACTGCAATTTCTAGTATACACGTTATTGGCGTTATTATCAGTGAAAGGGTCGCTAGGGACAGGATAAAAAATTATGTCTTATCAACGTTTACATCCCTCCAACTCTGTGTTCGGCTGATTTCGACACGTTCATTGAGGAACTCTCATGTTTCATTTCTCTTCATAATATGGACTACATGATCCTTGGCGATTTTAACTTTTCTGATTCTAAGGATTAAGCAGATACACCCCACTACGCCAAAAAACGAAAAGCCTCCAACACTTGTTGGCTTAATGAGGTGAACTTTTCCAATGTTAACCTCATTATTAATAGCTTTGGCGACAATTTGGATAAAATTTTTGTTAGTAAATTTTGACGTATTGGTTACTAGACCGCCTTTTGTATTGGTCCCTCCTGACGTATTTCATCCACCACTATTGGCTATGTTAAGCTTCTCACTTGCCCATAACTGAAGAGTTCGGTATTAGCCTTTACTTCTTAATAAAGGGGACTATTTAGGGCTTTTTCAAAACTTGAACGATTTTCAGTGGAAAGACATGTTTGGTTCGGATGTTAATTTTTTTTGGCAGGGTATTATAGACATTGTTCGAACAGCTATATCATTTTTTATTCTGTCGATTGATGTCAAAGATTTAAAGAGCGAGCCTGCTTCTTATTCAAGTAATAAAAAATCGTTACCGATATAGGTATCTGACTATACCATACAGCTTTGGAAGTTGAAGAATGCTCTACACAAGATATGCAGGGCCACTAAATTTGCTGATGATTACAACAGATTCTCCAACGCCAGAAGTGATTTCAAACATAGTTGGAGCGCAGATCGTACAGACTATTTTAACTCCCTCAGTTCTTCGATGAAGGTCAACCCGATTGGTTTTTGGGATGTGGTTCGTAAACTTTTGAACTCTAACGTGAACAACTGTCACCATTGACCATGATAGGCTGAACGATATCGCAGGTCAGTTTACAACCACCATGAATAACGTTTCCGAATTGGTAGTAAATAAAGTACTTCTGGACGATTGTTGGAAGAAGATTGCTGCACCGTTTGTTTGGTAGCCTCTGTCTTCCCATCTTGTATTAGCTAAAGCCAAGAATATTTCGGCTTCTAAGGCCTGTATAATACCAGGCATTACAGACTTCCTTTTCAAGGGCTTTATAGCAGCACTGATCGATCCCCTCACTTATCTCTTTAATATTTCTGTGGGATGCGGAACTTATCCTGATAGCTGGAATAGGGTTGCCATTCAACCTATTCCCAAGAGGGGGGAGTTTAGTGCTAATATTTCTTTTAGGCCGATTACCCTTATCCCCTTTCCCGCCAAATTGTTGGAAACTATTGTCGCTGCGCGGATAGCTACGTTTATTGATCCGTCTCAGCATGGCTTTCGACTTCTGCGTTATACACATTCTAATACGTCTGTTTTTTGTTGGGTTTTTTTCATTTCGTTACGAAACAACTTGATTGCAGGTTGTAGACGCATTAGATCTTGATTTCTCGAAGGCGTTTGACTGTGTGAACATTAAACTATTGATTAGTTAACTGCGCCACCTTCAACTTCCTGATATGATTATACATTGGTGTTCATCCATGCTTACTGGCGGAAGCTTTAGATTAATAGCTCAAGATCCTGCTCACCCAGGCTACCCGATTGGGAGTGAGGTTTCGCAGGGCTCTCCTTTGGGCTCCCTCCTATGTAATATTTTTGTAGCAGACCTGCCTGTCATTCTGAAAGAATTTCCTATTGATATGCTGATGATATAAAAATGTTTCGCAATGTCGATTGCTGGATCGATTGCGAGTTCCTACAAAGATCACTTTTAGCTGTCTCTCAGTGGGCTATTAACAACGTCCTTGTCCTTAATGTTAACAAATCTTTCATTCTTTCAATCATAAGATACCACCTTTTATTTATGAATATCACACCGTTGATGGTCTTCTAATTAGGAATGATCGTATCAAAGACCTAGGCGTTTTATTTTCTAATATTAGTTCTTTTTTAGCCGACTATTTGACCTTAAAGTGCGACATCTCACGTCACTTGGGCATATTAAAACGTCTGACCGCTTTTAGATACGATTTTAATGTTACTATTATTTTTTATAAAGCTTTTGTTATACATAAGCTTGAAGCTTTTATTGTGTGTATGGGGGCAAACTTCAGGCCCTTAGTCTGAGTCAACACACCTTCTGCCACACAGAAATGCATTTGTGGTCACTAAAATCTTTTAAATTTCCAAAAAAACGCTTATCTTCCACACAATCTATGCTCAATATTCACAATTTGGACACAACATGGCGGACAATAGCACATGACAATGAACAGCCAATAGAAAACTGACCCACGTATGGCCACACGCTGGTTATAACGGCACTCTATGTTTATGTGTATTATACCAACACCAATTGGCGGATTTTTGTATTAATTTATTTTATTTAATAAATGGAAAGGCGTGATTGGAAGGAATGGTGACACCGATTTAAATGAAAAGGAGAGGTGCTCGTTGGATCTCTGTTGCAACAATGGACTTTCCATCACAAACACCTTCTTCCAGCACAGGGATGTCATAAGTATACCAGGTACAGGGATGCAATGGACCAGAAATCACTGATTAATTTTGTAATCGTTTCACCTGACTTATTCCGATCAGTGTTGGATACTCGTGTGAGAAGAGGGGCAGAACTATCAACTGATCACCACCTTGTTGTCTGCACTTTGCGGTTCTCTGAATCCATGCCAACCAAGCGAAATACTAAGTTCAGAAAAACTTGGCGCATCAAATGGGAGGCATTGGAGGATAGAGCTGTGAGGAAGACCTTTGCAGATAACATATCTTCAAGTTTCAAAGAACTACCCAGTGATCGCGGTACTGTTGAAGAGGAGTGGCAGTTGTTTAAAACTGCTGTGAGTTCTTCGGCTGCATTGTGCAGTGGTCGTAAGCGGCTGAGTGGGGCGCAGTGCGGTGAGAAAAGGACTGCATGGCGGAACGGTGAAGTCCAAGAAGCTGGCAAGGCAAAGAAGGAAGCCTATATGCTATGGCTTGCAAATAAGTCAACTTCGAGTTGAGTGCGATACACTGAGGCGCGAAAAGCAGCAGCAAAGACAGTATCAACAGCTAAAGCCAAGGCCTGGGAGAAGTTCGGGGAGAAATTGGAGGCAGCCTATGGTTCGGCAAACAAGGTGTTCTGGCAGACCGTGCGCCGCCTCCGTGGAAAGAAGTTTCTTTCATCACAAACTATTAAGAGTTCAGATGGGAGGCTTCTGAAAACGGAGGAGAGCGTATTGCATAGGTGGAAGGAATACTTTGCATCTCTTCTTAATCCGGTGACAACAACAACTGCGGCATATGAGGTGCACTTTGGAGCGGAGAATAATCACGGTAGTATCACTAAACAGAAGTCAGATGGGCAATTAAGTCCCTGAAGACTTGCAAAGCTACAGGTGATGATGAAATCCGGTCCGAGATGTTAAAGGCCTTAAATCAGGATAGTATCCTGTGGCTGACTCGAGTGTGTCAGGTTGCTTGGATATGTGGACAGGCCTCTAAGCAATGGCAGACAGGAATTGTGATCCCTATCTTCAAAAAGGGAGATCAGAGAGATTGCAACAACTATCGAGGCATCTCCTTGCTCAGCATTCCTTGCAAAGTGTGCGCTAAGTGTCTGGAGAAGAGAAGTCGGGAAATAGTCGACTCCAAGCTGTCAAGGGAGCAGTGTGGTTTCCGACCTGGCCGAAGCACGACGGATCACATCTTTGCTCTAAGGCAAATCTTTGAGAAATCCTGGGAGTATGCAAAAGAGGTCTACGCTTGCTTTGTGGATCTCGAAAAAGCATATGACAAAGTTCCTCGGGAGAAGCTCTGGCAAGTGTTGCAAGAGTATGGAGTGGATGGGCAATTACTGGTTGCTAACATGTCTCTGTACGAAAGCTCTGAGATGTGTGTCCGGATAAATGGCATTAACTCAAGACCGATCATCGTGGGTGTTGGACTTCGCCAAGGGTGAGTACTGTCGCCCCTCTTATTCGATATCTTTATGGACTGGATAGACAGGGGCAGCCGAGGCGATGAGCGTGTTTGTGTGGGCGACTGCCTGGTGGAGAGATTGCTCTTTGCTGACGACCTTGTCCTCCTTGGGTCTTCTCGCACGAACCTTCAGCTTGCACTAGACCGCTTTGCAGCCAAGTGTGGAGAAGCTGGGATGAAGATCAGTGTGGCTAAAACCGAGGTTCTGGTCCTTTCAAGACAGCCTGCTCTATGCGCTCTCCATGTTAGGGGAGCCTCATTGAGACAGGTGGAGAAATTCAAGTATATCGGGATTGCATTTAGGAGTGATGGACGGCAGGAGAAAGAATTGGATGCTCGGATCGGTGCAGCAAGCTGTGCCAGACGTGAACTGTGGCGATCCGTGGTAACGAAACACGAGCTGGGTAACAAAGCCAAGCTCTCCGTCTTCAAATCTATCTTGTCCCCATTCTCACCTATGGTCATGAGGCTTGGGTAATGACCGAAAGAGAGCGATCGCGGGTACAAACGGCCGAACTGAGATTTCTGAGAGGTGTGGCAGGTGTTACCCTACTAGATAGAGTGTACAGCAGCACAATAAGGGAATCTTTAGTTGTTGAGCCGCTACTTCTCCGCATTCAGAGATCTCAGTTGCGCTGGTATGGCCACGTGATACGGATGCTGCAAACTAGTCTTCCTAGGCAGTCGCTATTTTCCAAGCCGATGGGTAAGAGACCAAGGAGTCGGCCTAGAACCAGGTGGCTAGACTAAATGGAGAATCTGGGTTCGAGTCGCTTGGATATTACCAGGGAGGACATGTGCCTTATGGCGGAAGATCGCGATCACTGGAAATCGTCCATAGGGCTGCTGCCCCCGTGACCCTAACGGATAAGCGGGTTTGAAAAGTAAGTAAGTAAGTAAATGTCAAGCGCATCATCTGACTTATCTGTAGTTCAAATTTTATCTTCTTTGTAGCAATAAAACGCATTCTACAGCCCTCTAAAGTGGGAAATCATTTTCTTGCTGAACCTGTATAAGCATAATACATGGCGGCATGAACAATTTCGGTATCAAAATGTTACAAAATTTAATAAGTAATAATTAAAAATATCAATGTTCGAAATACAGAGACAATAAATATAAAAACTAAATATTTAATAATGAAAACAGGAAAGGAAATTCCACAGTCTGTATTCGAACCAGGAATCTTCAACTTTTCGAACCATCCCGGTTCGAATTCAGGCTGTGTAATTATCTTTCCTACTTTCGTCAATAATTTAAACATCTAATGTTTGGCGTAGGATAAACCCTCGTCGAACATTCTTGAGATATTCTTAAATATTTATTGCTTTTATTTAATATGCGCGTTAAATATTTTATCTGCAAAGTCTACCTTACTGTAATAAAAAGCAGCGATTATTCCTTTCAGTTGACAGTACTGTAATTCGCCTACACCAGTCATAAACCTGATCCCTATTTCAACTCTGGACAGCCAAGTTCATTTTTCTAGTTTTAACTCTGGACGGCCAAGCTCGTTCAAACTGATAGATTTAATAACCGATCAACTTCGGTTAGCTCAACTCATGCCAAGCAAGTGAAAACGTTTTTGGAATAGACTGTATCACTGAATCAAATTCAACCATCTTCGAGCTTTGTTAGTATCCTTATATATTCGTTCATGACTGTCGTTAAGAATCGTTTGATAAATTACAAGCAATACATTAGCAATGAAAATTACCAGTGGTAACAGTGTTATCTTTAGCACAGTTACCCCTGAATAAAACCGATATTCGTTCAAACAACTAGATTTTATAATCCATCAATTTTGCTTAGCTCAACTCTTGCCTGTCATATGAAAAACCTTTTGGAATAGACTGTCATATTCACTTTATATGAAAAACCGAGTTCATGGCTTTATCTATCCACAGCGATGAAAAATTTTAGTTTTTATTGTGAAGACCGACGAATCTTTGGGTGTGATGTTCTGGAAACATTGAAGATATGAAAAAGAGTCCTAAATTGATGACAAGGAACTTATTTTGATTCAAAGTGAAGTTTAAAATAATTTTTAAACTGATTCTGCGAGCAAAAATAAGCAAAATCTGTGGAATGGAACAACCAAAAAGGGGAAAAGAACCTTTAATCTACGAGATTCGAAATACCGGATACGTATTTCGGCTACCAAGTAGCCATCTCCAGCGAAGAGACAAAAATTTGTTCTGTATGGCTTCTCGGCCCAAAATCGGTATTCTAACCTGTCTCTCTCCTCGCTGAAGATGGCTACTTAGTAGCCAAAATACGTATCCTTTATTAAGTACCGAAAGGTGCTTTATCCTATCAGTGTGGGGAAACGTGTCTGTCTGTCCGTCTGTAACTCCTGCGAGGCTATGAAAGATTTTTAAAATCTGTTATCATCAATCGATGAATATCGTTCATGGCACGAACCAGTTACAAATATTATCGATATCGATTCATTGGCACGTGCACAAATGGTACCTCTATTTTCCCGCCTAGCAATTTTCAATGGGAAGATATATTGAGTAATACCGGGTGTGCAAGAAATAACGTGAGGTGTTCAGAGCTCGCTAGCGGGAATTCTATTAGGCCATATGCAGTACATTTTGGTGTATGTACTTAGTGGATTTCTGCAAAAAAAAATAGTATCAAAAGTCGCCATAGGGGGCGCTTATTTCAAGAAAACAATGAATACCTAATTGACAAATGAACAAATACCGTACAAACCAACTTTAGTAACAACAATAAACAATGTTTTATTTTTAATTACAAATGTGTTTCAATATGACCACCAGTGTGCTGTTCCAATAGCTGCATGCCATACACGACATTTTCTACGGCAGATCGCAGCATATCTGCATTAATTAGTCTGATATGTAACGTTATTTGATTTTTTAAGGTTCAGAGGTCAGGAACATGTGCTTGATACACAAGGCTTTTCAAATATCCCCATAACCAAAAATCACAAGGGTTGAGATCAGGCGACCTGGGTGGCCATACCATGGGAAATGCACGACTAATTATTCTGTTGTCTGAAAAACGTTCTCGCAAGATCTGCTGCACCTGACGTCCGATGTGCTGTGTCGCACCATCCTGCATAAAAATGGTAGAATCCAAACAACCCTTTTCCTGCAATCGTGGTATCAAAAAATTCTCAAGCATATCGGCATACCTGGCAGAATTGACGGGACAAGTCACCAGTCCGATGATGAAAGAAGCAGTAAAGCCGCACCATACTGTTAGTTTCGGTGAATGCATAGGAGTTGGCAGACACACTTGTGGATTTGATGCAGCCCAAATACGGCAGTTGTGGGTATTGATATCACCATTCAAATAAAAATGTGCCTCATCACTCCATAAAATTTGCCATGGACATATCATTCACTTCCATACGTGCCTAAAATCTCAACAAAAATTTAGTTCGGGTACGTTCATCTCCAGGAAGCAATTGTTGAACAGGTGTGAGTTTATAGGGATAAAATGTAAATATCTTATGCAATATTTTCCTTACCGTCGACTATGGAATATCTGTTTGGCGTGCTATTGCGTGTGCACTGCTGGTACCCTGCACAGTAGTCATCTCCTGTTCCGCAACAGCAGTTGCAACTTCTTCAACGTGTTGCTGCCTGATTCGTTTGCGTCCCCGGCCTGGTTGCACTCCTAGAGTTCCGGTAGATTCAAATCGTTCAATCATTTTCCGTAAATTAGTTATGCTCATCGGTCCTCTTCGTAACGTTTTCAATCGCCGGAATTCAAGAAGGGCAGCACTTGCATTGTCGCTCTTCTGATAAAACAACTTGACTAATAACGCCCGGTCAGGCAGAGTCATCGTCAGGCCATTCGTTCGTTAATGATCGGAAATCCTCAGCCTTGCCTTTGTCATGATTGCTCAACACGGAACGCGCTTATGCAAATGTATTCATTCTTTTCTTGAAATAAACGCCCCCTATGGCGACTTTTGGTACTTTTTTTTTGCAGAAATCGAAACTGCATGTTCCATTAAGTATATACATCAAAATGTACTGCATATGGCCTAACAGAATTCCCGGTAGCGAGCTCTGAACACCTCACATTATTTCTTGCCCACCCGGTATATCAAAGAAATAGTAATGACGAGATAGATGCGGTTATTCATTACTATTTTCGTCAATCAATGAATATGGTACATTGCACGAACCAACCACAAATATTAGCCAAATAGGTTCAATAGCACGTGCACGAACGGTACCTTCATGACCCCACCCAGCAATTTTCAATGGAGAGATATACAACATCTGACAATAAAGTTCGGTTAGTGTCCTCATATTACTAACGGTCATAAGAATGCGCTGTCATCGTATCCTACCCCAGATAGGACGAAACATGTTTAAACAAATTTGCGAGAATCAGCGCTGCCAATGTGTTTTATAGTGTATAAACAGGACATTGAAGAGTGAAGGTGTAGTGCGCGCGGTGGAAACCCAAAATGTATCAGCGAACGAAGGAGACTCATGAAATGCTGACAACAGTTTACAAAGAAAGTGGTATAACTTTGAAATGTGTTTATGAGTGGTGTAAACGGTTCCGAGGAGGCCGGAACACCGTGGGAGACGCCACCTGAAGTGACCAGACATCCAACATAACGTAACGATCCAACTGAATGTTATCCTTAAAAACGACTACGCCAGGAGTTTCCAGGACTTGTACAGCCGTTCCCAGAAGTGCATTACCATCGACGGGGATTACTTTGAAGGATAGTAACTGCTGTTTCATGTAAGCCAGCAATCCACTCGCAATATGAGGTCATTCACCGAACTTAATTGTCAGACATTGTATTAAGCAATATATCAAATAAATCGTAATGACGAGATAGAAGCAGATATAAATTACTATTTCGACCAATTGATAAATATCGTTCAGGAAAAGAACCATTTTGAAACTGGTTGTAATCGAAACAATGGCACGTGCTCTGATGGTACCGTTATGACACCCTCAAAAATTTTCAATGCTATGATATGACACTTAATATATCAAATGACTTGGAATGAAGTGTCATTAATGATTATAACGTAAAATTAATGATAGTCCAAATTGGTTTCAAGGAAACTGGTTTAGTAGAACCATGATGGTTCATTGGAACTTTCACTGATTAAATATGGCATATAATATATCAAACGATTGGAATGATGTGTCATGAATGAATATGACGTAAAATTATGATAATCCAAGCTGGTTTCAAGGAATCTGGTTTAGTGGAAACATTCTGGTGTAGTGGAAGCATTCTGGTTTAGTGGAAGCATTCTGGTTTAGCGGAACCATTATGTTTCATTGGAACTTTCAATGCTAAAATACGGCATGTAATAAATCAAACGAGTTGGAATGATGCGTCATAATTGAATAAAATGTAAATTAATGATAGTCCAAACTGCTTTCAAGGAACCTGGTTTAGTGGAACCATTCTGGTTTAGTGGAAAGATTATGTTTCATTGGAACTTTCAATGCTAAAATATGGCATGTAATATATCAAACGATTGGAATGATGTGTCATGAATGAATATGACGTAAAATTATGATAATCCAAACTGGTTTCAAGGAATCTGGTTTAGTGGAAAGATTATGGTTAACTGTAACTTTCAATGCTAAAATATGGCATGTAATATATCAAACGAGTTGGAATGAGGTGTCATGAATGATTTAACGTGGAATTAATGATAGTCCAAATTGGTTTCAAGGAAACCTAGTTTAGTGGAACCATGATGGTTCATTGGAACTTTCAATGTTAAAATATGGCATGTGATATATCAGACAACTTGGATTGATGTGTCATGAATGAACATAATGTAAAGTAATGATACCGTAAATACTGTATTAAGCGCCCGGGCGCTTATTTGCAAAAATTCAGCAGACCCCCAGGCGCTTAATGCAGGCGGGCCGGTATTACAGGTCCGGCGTTTATATAATTCTGCACAACTATGATGGATACCATTATGCAAAATTCTCGCCCATCTCCTTCATCTTTTCTAAAGTATCATAATGTGTTTTCCATTACCGTTAGGATCAATGCTAAATTGCTTGGCTGTAGCCTCTGTAGAATGGTTTTCAGCCTACTTTACTGTTGCGAGATTAAAATTGATGCTATAACTCTGAAGTTTTCATTTTTCATCAGCTATGTTGCTTGACTGAATCCAAAATTAAAAGCAAGAAATTAGAAGATAATCGTGCTGGTATCTAATTTCCGGTTTAGCAGTGGCATTTGGGAGAGCAAACATTCCCGTGAGAAAGCAGCAAGAGAAGAAAAATCCACGAAATGAACTAAAATAAGCGCCCGGGCGGTTATTGATGGTCCTGCGCTTATTTGCAAAAATTCAGCGGATCCCCAGGCACTTAATACAGGCGGGCCGGTATTTCAGGTCCGGCGCTAAAGACCGTATTTACGGTAGTCTAAATTGGTTCATAGGTGCGTGGTGTGATGGTATCTTTATGGCCCATTAGAAACTTACAATGTTAACATAGGACTGTTTATAAATATAGTTCTGTGAATGGTTCAGGTCAACCTTTCAGTAGTTGGTTATGTCATTCCTAAATGGTTTATTAAGTACCGAAAGGTGCTTTATGTTATGAGTGTGGAGAAACGTGTCTGTCTCTCTACCTGTCTGTCTGTCTGTCTGTCTTTCTGTAACTCTAACTCCTCCGAGGCTATGATAAGATTTTCAAAATCTGTTTTCGTTATACGATGAATATGGTTAATGGCACGAACCAGTTACAAATGTCAACTAAATCGGTTCATTGGCACGTGCACAAATGGTACTTCCATTTTCCCGCCTAGCAATTTTCTATGGAAAGATATATTGAGTATTATATCAAACAAATCGTAATGACGGGATAAAAGCGCTTATTCATTACTATTTACGTCAGTCGATGAGAATGGTACATGGGACAAATCAGTCACAAAGATTTTCTCAATCAGTTTAATAGTACGTGCACAAATGGTTCCTTTACGACCCCACCTAGCAGTTTTCAATGGAGAAATATGGTCATATATCAAACAAACTGTAAAGACGAGATAGAAGCGGATATAAATTGCTATTTTCGCCAATTAATAAATATGGTTCCGGGAATGAAATATTTTGAAAAAGGTTGTAATCGAAGCAATGGCAGGTGCTCTAATCGTACCCTTATGACACCCTCAAAAATTTTCAATAATAACGTATATAGCATGTAATATATCAAACGACTTGGAATGAGGTGTCATGAAGGAATATAACGTCAAATTAATGATAGTCCAAATTGGTTTCGAGGAACCTGATTTAGTGGAATCATTATGGTATAGTGGAACCATTATGGGTCATTGGAAATTTCATTGCCAAAATATGGCATTTATTATATCAAAGCACTTGGAATGATGTGCCATGAATGAACATAATGTAAAATTAATCATAGTCTAAATTGGTTTCACGAAACCTGGTTTAATGGAACCATTATGGTTCATTGGAACTTTCAATGCTAAAATATGGCATGTAATATATCGAACAACGTAGAATGATGTGTCATGAATGAATATAACGTAAAATTAATTATAACCCTAATTAGTTCAAAGGTACGTTGTTAATCATTATGGCCCATTAGAAACTTACAATATTACCATAGGGCGGTTTAAAATATAGTTTCGCGAATTGTATAGTTTAACCTTTCGGTACTTGGTTATATCATTCATTAATGGTTTATTTCAAATCTTCTTGTGGATATAGAGGTCGCCTTTCCGTTTTTGGTTGTTCCATTCCACATTTTTTGCTTAATTTGGTTCAGTATGACTTCTCGGCCAATGATGCTTTTTTAAAATTCAATTTACAAAGTAATTTTTTTCTCTGGTAGCCGAAATACGTATTTATTATTTCATTTTTGTGTGTGGATTAGAGGTTCCCTTCCCCCTTTTTGTGATTCTATGACGTACGATTTTTGTATATACAGAGTGTTTCTATCTGGAAGGACAATAATTACATTGTGTGATTTCATGCATCAATCTCAGCAGAAAGTTCTGTATTAAAAATAATATCGACACAAACCTCTTGTCTACAAAGATTTTTTAAACGTATCTGTATTTCGGTCTCTTTGAACGCTGATTTAATTTGCATTGAATAATGGTCTCAAAAAGCCCGAAATACGTATACATTTAATAAATTTTTGTGGACAAGAGTTTTGTGTTATTATTATGTCAATATCCACAGTGAATTTGCAACCGTGTCAAAAACGTCTAAAACTCAAAATTTAGGATTAAAAAAACGTGTATCTACGTTATTTATGAATTTTCTGCGCTAGCAGTTCATCATCATCATCAAAATGTTTTTTCGATAGTTTTCTCGTCTAGAGGTCTAAACTTATCATCACTTTCTACACCCATCCCTATTTTGTGAACTGTCATCAAGTTTACCTACGAATTACCTGACTTCAGAAAATCTACAGTTTGATTCCTCATTCTCCTCTAGAGAATTTCCTTTTAAATATACTTTCAAGTGTGACCTCTATATCTTCACTATCTCGTAAGATATGGCCTTCCAGTTGCTCTATCTCTTCCTAATTCCCCGCAACAATTTCCTGTCGTCTTGTATCCTTCCAAAAAATTATATTTCTAACTTTTTCAGTCTACTTTGTCCAAGTCATTCTACATTTCAAATGCTCCTAGCTTCTATTTGTCAATCTTCCTAAGTGCCCACGTTTCTGAACCATACAATGCTACCAAACACTCCATCAGGTTTTTTCGGGACTCCAAATTTAAAGAACCACATAAAGGTCTCCGATATTTATGAAATGCCACTTTCGTCATCGTGATTTTGCCTTAGATTTCGTCATCATATTTAGAGTCTTCCTTGACAATATTTCCTACGTCTCCTAAGGTTCGAACTTCTTCTATTAACTGCCTATCAAACTTAACTTCATCGTCTGATGCTTCTGCCTGATTTCCATCACTTTGGTTTTCCTGACATTAATTCGGATTACTTGTTATGCTAGAAGGGCCATTTCGTGTGACACCCGGATGCACTGCATTCTTCTTCCTCAATGCTGCCGACATTGACCTGGACTTCATTAAATCCAAATTGCAAATACGAGAAAGCATCAGCAATTTTCCTAATTAAATAACGTTATCATTCAGCTGTTTAGCAATTTTTTCGTGAGTATAGATTCTTAAAATTTGAATTTTGAATATTTTTCGTACAGAACTTTGTTTGTCATCATGCAAAGGATCACAATAGTTACATATTGTCCTCTTATTTAAAGATAACCTGTATTTTTAGTTTTTTTGTTAATTAATAAAGTTTTGGGTGTTTACATTTTTCTAATAGGTTATTATGCAATTTTCCCTACCGTGTTTTATTCTGAAAGGTTATGAAAATTACGTTGTTCCGTATGATGAGTATAAACTCGTCTTCAACAGAAACTGTAAATAAAAACTGTGTAATGTGTTAATGAACTGAAATTCTGAGTTCCGAAATTGCTAGAAATCTTACTTACTTGTTACTGCGTTTTGCGAAAAAAAACGAGACGGTAGCAAAATTAAACTATATAATTTTATGATAACTATAGCAAGCTTATTTCTGCATCTAGAATTATTAAATGTTACGGTAGAAAAGTTGTTTCACCGTCTTGCAAAACCTGGCTGTCTTTTTTGAGTGTAGAAATATGAACCATTTATGACATTTGTAAAGTCATAAAGTCAAGTGTCTATTATTCCCTTCGGAATCATTAAATTTCATTTTTTATGGAGAGCAAAAGGCTTCTTAAGTGCCTTTAGCTTTAACAGAATTTACCTCTAATATGACCTCTTTTCCATAATATTTCAAATATACCAGCATCATGTTATGAAAAATAAACGGATATTTATAAAGGAAAGGACGAGACACAAAAACCCTGGAATGCAATAAATAATAGTTAATAAATAAAAATGAAAAATAAAATAATAATTAACAAATAATAAAATAATTAAAAAATATATAAGAGGACGACGAAAAATAATGCAATAGGATAACACATACATAATTAAAATTATAAAAAAGTTTAGGAATGATAGGGTGTTCAGCAAAACGGTTTCGTAAAATTCCCTGAAAAAAAAAAAATTATTATCCCTGAAAAAATCCCTGACCGTTCCCGGTTACACAATTATTTTGACAAAGCCCGGTCACTAGTCACCCTGTAAAATAGTATCGCATAATAAAAAGGTTACTAAAATGAAAGAGTACAGATAGCCTATGAAAAAAGTACAGGGACGGACACAAAATGAACATAGAAGTAGAGAGATATGACAGGACATTAAAACTGAGACAATATAAAAAAAGATAAAGAAAGAAAGAAGAAAAAAGGCCCAGGGAGCCTGCGACAAATTAGGGAATAGCTGAAGTTGAAGAGGAATATGGGAAAGGTAATGAGGGGATGGTGCCTTTGCTAAGGTTAATGCCATTAGGGGTGAGGGAATTAAATTTCCAAATAAGAAAAGACTCGAATTGCTTTCTTTCTTTTTTGTTATGGAAGTTACTACGCGGAATATAAATGCTGATGGCCTGTAAAGAGTGACCAGGGGAATTAAAGTGTTTAGCGACAGGGGTGTTTTGATATTAAAGAATATCAAACATATGCCCGGCAAATCTGGAGCGTATGGTATTGCCTGTCTCTCCAACGTACTGTTTCTGGCATACTTTGCAATGTAACAAATAAATTAAGTTGTGAGAAGTGCAGGTTTTGGCTAATCTTGAAAGTAAAGGAGGAGGCACTGCTAGAAATGGAGGTAGCGGGGGTAAAAAAAATGACAAACACCACAACGCTTTGCATTGCAAGGAGAACATTCCTTAGTGGAAGTGCGTGGTTTGCTAATAGCAGCATGGACCAGAATATCTTTAAAATTAAGTGTCCGTTTAAAAGAAACTTTTGGTGGTTCTGGTAGAATGGAGTGGAGAAGAGGAGAATTGTCAATAATATGTTGATGTTTACTTAGGACATTTTTAATACTATTGAGGGTTGGATGATAATGAAGAACTAATGTAGGTGTTGTCATGGCTGGAGAAGGTTTGGAGTTGTTGTTAGAACGAGAATTGCGATGTTTATACATAGAAGCGCGTATGACAGATTTGGGGTAGCCTCTTGCTTTTAGAGAGTGGGTAAGGGCATTAGCATGGAAGTCCTTGTCAGACTGATTAGTGCATATTCTATGGATGCGAGTTAACTGACCTAATGGGATGTTATCCTTGCAACGGCGCGGATGGCAGCTGTCATAGTGTAAGTACTGGTGTTGATCAGTGGGCTTCTTATGGAGATTAGTAGAAAATTTATTGTTAGTGAAAGAGATAAAGACATCCAAAAAAGAAGCTGTCCTGATAGAGTAATTGTGAGAAAACTTGATGGAGGGGTGGATGGAGTTGGAATGGGTGATAAAAGATAAGAGTGAGTCTTCGTTGTGTGGCCAGATCAGGAAAATATCATCAATATATCGCAGCCAGACCAACGGCTTTAAGGGAGACGTGGAAAGTAGTTTGGTTTCCACCTCCCCCATAAAAATGTTAGCATAGTTGGGAGCCATTTTGGAGCCCATTGCAGTGCCACTGGTCTGGATGTAATACACAATGTTAAAAGTGAAGAAATTGGAGGTGAGGATGGTACGAAGAAGATCGCAGATATTGTCAGTGGAAGGAACTTGGAAAGGTTTGTTAGCCTTGAGACTGTTGCACACAGCTTTAACCCCATCATCATGAGGAATGTTAGTGTAGAGGGAAGAGACATCAAGCGTGCAGAGGAAGACGTTCTTGAAATCGTAGTTAGAGTCGTTAAGGCGCTGGATATGGGAGAGAAAATCGTTAGTGTCTTTGATATAGGAAGGAAGACTGGGTGGGATGTGGTCTATGTGGTGGTCGACATACGCAGATAGTGGCTCACAGAGGGTGTTGTTACAAGAGATGATCGGACGGCCGGGATTGCCAGGTTTATGAATCTTGGGAAGAAGGTAGAAACGACCAGGAGAACTGAATTTAGGAAGGAGGAAGAGGCGGGTTTTGTTATCAATTTCAGAAGAGGATTCAAGCTGAGAGAGGGTATTTTGAAGTATGGTTTTGAACGTGTCAGTAGGATCGGAGGTTAGTTTCTTGTAGAACGTAATATCAGAGAGTTGTCTGTTAGCTTCGTTGATGTAGTCAGAGGTGTTCATAACAACAATAGTGCCCCCTTTATCTGCTGGTTTAATTGTTATATCAGGGTTATTGCTAAGGCGTTTGATACAAAGGAATTCGTTAATGAGAGACACGTTAGTATGTTAATGAGAGAGAGTACGTTGGAGAGACAGGCAAGACCATACGCTCCAGATTTCACGGGCATAAGTTTGATATTCTTAGCAATGCTGACACCCCTGTCGCTAAACACTTTAATTCCCCTGGTCACTCTTTACAGGCCATCAGCATTTATATTCTGCGTAGTAACTTCCATAACAAAAAAGAAAGCAATTCGATTCTTTTCTTATTTGGAAATTTAATTCCCTCACCCCTAATGGCATTAACCTTAGCAAAGGTACCATTCCCTCATTACCTTTCCCATATTCCTCTTCAACTTCATCTATTCCCTAATTTGTCGCAGGCTCTCTGGGCCTTTTTTCTTCTTTCTTTCTTTATCTTTTTTTATCTTGTCTCAGTTTTAATGTTCTGTCATATCTCTCTACTTCTATGTTCATTTTGTGCCCGTCCCTGTACTTTTTTCATAGGCTATCTGTAATCTTTCATTTTAGTGACCTTTTTATTTTGCGATACTATTTTACAGGGTGACTAGCGACCGGGCTTTGTCAAAATAATTGCGTAACCGGGAACGGTCAGGGATTTTTTCAGGGATAATAATTTTTTTATTTAGGGAATTTTACGAAACCGTTTTGCTAGACATTCCTAAACTTTTTTATAATTTTAATTATGTATGTGTTATCCTGTTGCATTATTTTTCGTCGTCTTCTTATTACCTCCTATTTGTCCTCCTTCCTGGCCTATCCGAACACGTCTTCAAATTCCTCTTCTACTTTTTCAGCCAATACCGTCTTACTGTTCCCTATGCCAACTATATAGTATAAAGGCGTTTTTTAGTACTTTTTTCATTACTTCAGGATAATTCTCTAATATTCTTATTGCCTTTAGAGAATTATCTTTTTTGCTTTGATAAAGGATAGTCTCTATCCGAAACGTCAGCTTTTTATTTGATTTTTTAGTTTTATTTTGATTTTACTTATATATTTTTTAATTATTTTGTTATTTGTTAATTATTATTTTATTTTTCATTTTTATTTATTAACTATTACTTATGAAAAATAATTATACAAAATATATCTTCATAAATTTTTATGTGTTTATTTTTTGAGATAATAAATTAGGTCCACGAACAGAGAGAAAAATATTGAGGAGCAACTCAAATTAAACTATTTTTTATGGATATTTCAATTGACTTGAATTACTCGGATGACGCCCCCGAAATTTCTCTTCGAAATAATCAACAACATACAGAAAAGGTGATCATTAAAATTTATCATTAATTAATAATGATAATAGATTCCAGTCCCTTTTATTTGAACATACACCGAGTGACCACTTTATTGGAAGCGCCATACAAATATTAATCCATCATTCAGTAAGGGGTCCATAGTGCTGTTTCTATCGATAAAATAGGTACAGACTTTACAACACAACAAAGGGAGAACATATTTACCGACTAGTTTCGCCATTTATTCCCGGCTTTATCAAGGATCTTAATATTAATAACAGGGATAATTCTTTTAGCTTATATAAGTTGAGACTATTCTGCGGAAAAATTAGCCCACGCAGGTTTCGATTGGAACTTCTCACCTCCTCATAGACATGCTTTATCGAAATGAGCTCGGATGGATGAGTCGGTCAATTAAGCTCGTCTGTTAGAATCATGTTCACTGAACCAATTTGAGGCAAATCTCACACGATCATACGTTGTTTTATTGAAAAAAGAAATCTGCGTTTTGAAAATACTGTAGCCTTATGGGCCTACAAGTTAGAGCACTATCATAGAGACTACGGACAATTGGACTGCGGCGGCCATTTTGTTGCCTTTCTTCTATTTTCTATAAAAGAGGAGAACGATGATATAATTTTTTCCCTATTTTTATCATAGAATGTTACAATTTAAATTTAAGTCATTAAAGTGATTTAATTTAGGTAACATACTAATTACGATGAAAAGGTATACTACACACTAACATTTAGTGATGAAACTAAAGTTACTCGCTTTAAAACTGCTTAAAAGTTATAAAACATTATTTGTTTTCCTATTTTTTGTAGTTGTTAAATAAAAATAAAAAATAAATAATAATTGATTGATCAAAAAATTAATAAATAATAAATAAAATCAAAATATAAAATAAAAATGAAAATAAAAAGCTGACATTTCGGATAGAGACTATCCTTTATCAAAGCAAAAAGGATTATTCTCTAAAGGCAATTAGTTATGAAAGGAGTACTAAAGGACGCCTTTATATATAGTTGGCATAGGGTATTTGTCACGGAAATCGATTCCTCATGTGATTTCCGGCGACACTGCCTGT
>JAHWFO010054198.1:0-14372 GCA_023313115.1 Rhysida immarginata
CTTCTTTTCAAGTTAAAGCTGCTGTTAAGATTTTGAAATTTAAAATATATGTAAATATTGTCATTTATAAGGACTCTTTACAAGTATAACTGAATATCACATCTATCATGCAGATGATGGTTTCTTCTTGGATGACAATACTTCTGTTTATCACGCACAGTTGGTACAATGGGTCAGCGAGCACGAAGATCTTTTATGTGTTTGGCCCAGAGCCCAGATCTCAACCCCAGAGAGAATATTTGGGTATATAAACAATATTATGAACAATTTCATAAACCTCCAGAAGGTAGGACAAAATTTCAGATCCTCCCCCAGAGAGTGAATAATAATGCATGGTTACTAAAATAGAGGGTAGAATAAAATTTTAGTAACCCTGAAAAAAAACCACAAGAGCAGGACAAAAACCCCACGTGGAAATTCCCAAAGTACAGAACCCCCTCATTGAGAGTGCAAGAGAGAACATAGCCCAATAACCAAACTCATAATCAAGTTAAAATACAAAGGAGAAATGGATAATTTTGTAAAATTAAAACAGAGTTTTATCGAGTTATATGGAAATTTTTTGAATTTTCTTTCTTATTACTATAATTAGATGCATTATAATAATTGCATATTAAAGATGATATAACAATTGAGGTTTCATTTTGGGATTTTGTCCTTTTGCACTCAAGTGTTTTTAAGGGTTGTCCTATGGAGGATGAATACTAAAAGGCATACATACAGCATGGACATCATGGTGCCAAAATACATGTATGAAATATTATATTCTCTAAGTAGCTATAAATATAAAATATGTGGCTTTACAAAAAATGAAATATCTTAATCTTTTATATACGTATAAAAATTCACATTTTTTTCAGCCCATAAATATTTTCTCTTTTTTATCTACACTGCTCAAAACATTTAAAGGAACACTTCTATTAAGCAGCGTGCAGAAGCAACTACGAATAATATGGACAAAATCGCTGTATGTGATCATTAAAAGACGGTTTATTTAACAACAGAATACATTATTGAAACAACTGGTGAAGAAACAAAGAAAAAACAGGAAAATGCAGGACCCCTGCCTAAAACAAAGTGAAATGTCCTTTGGACGTTGTGAGGAGAATGCCCTGCTTCTTCCAAGGATCAGTTTTTGCACCACTCAGTAATGTGTATGCCTACCATGAGCTGCAGTAACCTCCATGCACCTTCGAGGCATGCTCCGTATCAGTCGACGGATGTGATCTTGGGGAAGCCGGTCCCATTCCTCAGTAAGTGCCTGGATGAGCTGTTGCAGTGTTTCTGGAGCTGAAGGATGGTGTCAAATTTGATTGTCAAGCATGTCGCAAAGATGTTCAAGGGGATTTAGGTCTGGACTCATTGCAGGCCACCTCATGGTCTGAATGTCATGCATCCGTAGGAAGTCTTGAGTGACAGCAGCAGTGTGTGGACGAGCATTATCCTGCATCAGAAGGCATCCAGGCCCCATGCCATGTGCAGCAACAATCACATGTTCTTCCAGAATGTCACGAATGTAAACGTCAGCGGTCATTCGCCCTCGGATGACCACAAGATCCGTTCGATGGTCTATTGAGATGCCAGCCCAAACCATAATGGAACAATATCCCATTCGGTCAGTCTCACAAACTGTTGCATCGGTGTTTCGCTCACCACGTCGTCTCCAGATACGTAGACGGCCATCACAGCGAGTCAGGCGGAATCTTGACTCGTCTGTGAAGAGAACAGAGCGCCAGTGGCGAAGCTGCCAGGTGACATGTTGATGTGCAAACTCTAGTCGTGCCTGTATGTGCTGGCGGGTGAGGCTAGGCACTCAATTTGGTCATCTGGCTCTCGAGCCAACTTCACGTAATCTGTTCCGGATTGTTTGATCTGAAACAGCTACCCCAGTTGGCATCTGCAGGTCATTTCTCAGGTCTCTGGCCATTGAGGTTCTTCGGCGCAGGGCACAAGTCCGCACATAACGATCTTGATTGGCGGTTGTTGAGCGTCGGCGACCTTGCCCAGCTCCTTGTGTGTACTGGCCAGTCACCTGGAATCGTGTCCACAGTCGGAAAATGATGGAAGAGGACACATTGAGGGCATTTACCACAGTCCAAAATGATTGACCAATTTGGAGCAATGTTATGGCTCTCGCAGCTTCTACTGCTTCAAGATGCCTTCGTGGCATGTCAGAGCACTAACAACAACGTTCCAGGAATGCCTGCACCTTCTAATGTTCGACCGTTATCTCCAAGCAAAGAGTGTACTGGCATGTAACCACTTTGTTTTCCGGAGGGTTATATTGCTATGCAAATTTCTCAGAACATCTGGCAGCAAATTCCTATGAGGGAGATAGTAGGTTTCATGTTGCAGAAGATGAAATTGCTAAAAAGTATTATTTACGCCCTCTGTAGGGGATTCTACAAGTGTTCCTTTAATTGTTTTGAGCAGTGTACAAATACCTTAAGCAAAAGTCATTTTCTTGAAACTCATATATTCATTTTAAATTTTTTAAAAATTATATTTACCTAAGGATCACATATGGATGGAATTGTTTAAAGAGTGCTCTGAATACTCATATAAACTATACATATTCACTATATATTTTATTTCCTTAAAAGAAAAAATTTTTTGAATAATTCAAGTTAATTTTCTCATTTATTTTTTTCGTATGATGCGTATTTTTTGAAAAAAAACACCTGGTACAGATGGTCTGAATCACTCTATATATTTTATTTCAATTAAGAAAAATAGTTTTGAATAATTCAAATTTTCTCGTTTTCAGTGGAAAATTTTCAGTCATTTTAGTCTCCTTTTAGACCAATCGGGATATAGACCAATCGGAATTTGGACCAAACAGGATTTAGACCAATCGGTATTTGGACCAATCGAAATTTGGACCAGTCGGCGTTGGACCAATCGGTGTTAGACCAATCGTAATTAGACTAATCGTCTTTATACCAGTTGTCTTTAGACTAATCCTGGCTTGAATATTATTTCAGTCTAGCTTATGATTTAAATATGGCAACGAAGAACCAGAGCATTACTTAAAACTCTTAATGCAATACCATTTCAAGTTATCCTAAAGTAGTGTTCATAAAAAAGGGATGTTGCTTATAGAAAGGCATCAAATCCAAGAGTATACCAATCATAAATGGTTCTTAAAGTATCAAACAAAAACTATTCATATACCTTTTACTGAAAATAATGCTTGTGAGGGTGAAGTTCAACAGAGAATGCATTTTTATATCCAATAGATTTTTCATCATAATGTACTTACTTTAAATCCTTGCTAAAATATACAATTACAACTGATGATGCCATAAGAAAGGCGAAAGTCGACTCTTGTACAGTTATAGTGAAATAAAATTATTTATACCAATAACAACAAATGCGAGTGCTGGAACTTAACTGATGTCATCTCAATTTATTCTAGATTTTCATCTTTTGAAATTTTATCTCAAATTTTAACAATGAAATAATTTCATATAAAATTGACAATTTTTCATCAATTAGCTGTTATATATTTAAAAAAAAACACCTCTTTTTATTACTTGAATATTCACATGTGGATCATTAATTCCATGAGAAATCGACCAATTTGGAAATAAATGGTTGCTCTACCATTTCAGATTTTTTTTTTTTAATTTTACACCATGGTTAACCTGTCATTGACAGGTATAAGACAATTTTTATTTTATTTTTTATCTTAATCTGCTTTGGATCTAGGCTCATTTTTCTTTGCTGTGCCTTGTAAGGATTTGAAAAAATGGCTACCATTTCACTCCCTTTTGGTTTTCATTAACATTAACAGGGCATTACAAGCTTTCAGAAAATGCACAGAAATGTCTGAAATGATATTCCCATCATGCAGTTAATCAACTTTGAAATTAGCAGTACTCGTGAGCAAAATCGTCATTTTTGATGACCTATTAAGGTGAATGGGGAATGGAAGGACAAGATGTCAGTTTCTTTTTGAAAACTATGGACAGGGTAGATTTCGACTGTGGAGAAATAAAATTTGGGTTTTGTACCCTTTCTCTTTAATTTGGGCTCAAAGTTGGGAAAATGTCCATTTTCACAGATTTCAAGGTTAAATATCTCAAAAGGGGTAATTTTTTTTTCCACCAAGATAACCCTCTTAGTACTCAACTAAACCTGTAAATTTCATTTGGGGATCAAAAAGGTTTAGAGGTTACAGTCTCTCAAATTTCTATAAAAAAAATGGTCACAAGTAAGTGCTCGGAAATACGAAATAAAATTTTAAAAGTTAAAAGTCGAGATGTTAAATTATAGTTAAATAATAATTTTCATCCTGTAATACATAATAGTATCCAATTTATTCTAAATTCAAAACCCAAATGTAAAATTAAAAAAATGAAAACAAGAATTTAAAGCTAAAGTAATGCATTTCTTACATCGTGACCGGCTCTGGATTTTCACTTATTATTGGATATTTAATAATTTTTGCTACAGACATACCTAAGTGTATGAAAAGTGTGATAACCTCACAGCAAGTATAGGAAGTGTTCGCCATCATCATCAAGGAATACCAGCACATTCCTGCCTCTTCATGATATGGTAGCCACCAGCGTATTGGGAGTCTTAGCGTCAATTTCCAGCCGAAACTTGTCTTAAACAAGCGTCTGTACGATTAGAATTAAATGGCAGGCTCACGAAAGTTTAATTACCTGTTTTTTATAAGTTTGTCTCCTGATAAACTCTCCTAAGCAGCACCAAAGCATATGGCCATGGCAATCTATTCCTTAACTGTGCACTCAGCCACTGTCTTTACACACTTATGAATGTGGCTTCTTATGCCAATTGAACAGGAATATGGCACTCTTGTAAAAAACCTTCACAAAATATGCAAAACTGGATGGGTATATGACATGTAGGCATGTTTCCATTTCATTTTTGAGTATCTATTTATCCGATTATGATAATGGTTTTCATCATTGAATGCGAATCAAGTTTGTAATTGGAAATTGGTCCTATTATGTTATGGTTTATGAGATACATATTATACATGTCCTATTTGCAAAATACAGGCCATCAGAAGGTCACGAACAGATTGACTACCCACGACTTCCTATTTGTTTGCTGCAGCAGATGTTTAAATTCTACGGTAGTTATTAAGTAATTAGAGTGTAGAAAATGGAAGGAAAAATTACGTGACCCGGACTCGAACCAGGGGACCACTACTTTCACTGTCGCTACTCTAACTGAACAAACAGTGAACCGCCAAGCTATTATTGAATGTAAATAGTAAAGAAAACGGTCTAGTATTAGCAATAGGCAGCATCTTTATTCAGTGCTCAACGCATATCGAGAATCATCTCATCTTCAGGAGCAAAGATCGACTACCCAAGCATTCTTGATACGTGTTGAGCACTGAATAAAGATGCTACCTATAGCTAATACTAGACCGTTTTATTTACTATTTATTATCCAGCAATATAGACCAGATATGCAAATACTATTGAATATGTCCATGTGGGATTCCATGAAGTCACGTATCAGCTCAACTGGAATCCTCCTAACCCTTAAACTATCAAAATATTGATGAAAAGACATGCTTAAAGAGAAGTGGAAAAAAAACTGAATAAAATTGTGAGCTGGCAGCTGAGCTAAGAAATATAGTTAAGAAATGTTTGAAGAAATTTCTTCAGTACACTTTTCTTTGAATTATCAAATAATTTGAGGGGTATAGATTTTTTCGTCCTTCCTGTATACCAAAACACACACAAACACAAAAAATTGGTTATCTTGGGTAAAAAAAATTTTTTTCATCTTGTTCCCCTTTTGAGATATTTAACCTTGAAATCTGCAAAAATGGAAAAGTTCCCAATTTTGAGCCTAGATTAAAGAGAAAGGGTATGAAACCCAAATATTTTTCCTACACAGTAGAAATTTACCATGGCCATAGTTTTCAGAAAAAATTTAACAACTTGACTTTCCCTCTCCCAGTCACCATAATAGGTCATCAAAAATGACAATTTTGCTTGAAAGTGCTGCTAATTTTAAGGGTTGATTAACTGCATGATGAAATATAATTTCAGATATTCCTATACATTTACTGAAAGCTTGTAATGTCCTCTTAATGTTAATGAAAATCGGAAGTTTCTATCTTTAAAGGGAGTAAAATGGTAGACATTTTCCCAAACCCTTCCAAGGCAGTTTTTACTTTGCCACAGTGAAGAAAAATGAGCCTAGATCCAAAGCAGATTAAGGTAAAAAGAAAATAAAAATTGTTTTGTACCTGTCAATGATAGGGTTATCCATTGTTTAAAAATAAAAGAGTCTGAAATGGTCGAGCAACCTCACCTGGTTGATTTCTCGTGGAATGACCCATGTATTATGGTAATTTTCATTTCAACCGACTCTTCATCTTTATGAAAAAAAAATGTTAACTTAATAATGACCGAGTTTTGGGGCATGAGAAAAATTAACCCACCAAGTTTTGCTGTTTATATGAGATTCAAACTTTATAATTTTATATTTTTAGATTAAAAATCCTATCAGTTGAGAATCAGATAAATTAGTTGTAAATATGCAAGATAAATGTAAATAAATTTTATATCTGTCATGAAAGTAATTGGGCATCCTCTGACCTTCTGGTGGTGGCATTATGGTGTTGACTGTACGAACTCACAGTCATACAGTAATATTATGAACAATGAAGTGTGATGGACATTTTGGAGTTATTATGGAATGGATCCCGGTTGCTTCCAAGATGACAATGCCAGGTGTCATGTTACAATAAATGAAGAGAACAATGTTCAATGCATGATTGACCTGCACAGAGCCCCAACTTCAATCCCAATGAACATCTTTGTTACATCTTGGAATTGTGGATAAGGTCTCGAGAGCAGCGGTCAACTTCCATTATCCACCTGTGTGAGAATTTGCAAGCTAAATGGTGGGAAATTCCAATGGATGTCCTCCACAACTTAGTTTATGCATGTCTCAGGATAGCTGTTGTTACAGCTGCAAGAAGTGGAGTCAGTAGGGTTTTGACAGTTCAAATATTTCAGGTAAGTGCCCAATTAATTTCTGGAGTGTAAAATGAGGTATAAACTAATTAAGTGAAATTAAAAATTTCATAGTTAAGTGAAATTAAGATGGGAGATCATTCTAAAATTTCATCTACCTAGCCATGATTTCCTGCTTTAAAAGAAAGTTTAATGCCATTCTGAAAATCAAATTTCTTCAGTATATCTGTGATAATTACCTGACCATATTTTCTCCATTTTTATACAAACTTCTCAAACTTTCTAAATGTACTGCAGATTTCAATTTAAATTCCTGTTCAGAAGCATCAGTTGAAGAAATAAATTCATTTATTCGAGTCATTATATTTGCTTTTTCTTTTGCAAACCTGATAAGAAAATATAATGTGATTGCTATTATGATCTAACCTCTCAATTATAAAATGCTAAATGTTTGCAGCTAATAAAATATTTAAGTATAGTAAATAATAAGATATTACTGATTTCATATGGACTAGGCAGGCTATTAAGAAAAGGACTTAGTGCATACAAATTAAGCAGAGAACCATTTCAAAGATTGTATTATTTAAAAAGATAGATGTGACTTGCAAGTGCTGTCTCATGTTACTTATTAGGAGGCCAAACCCAAGGAAATGTTTTCATAGGAACCACAGTGCTCAAATCCAGCTTAAATTAAAAATTAAATTATTACAGGCAGGATGATAAATAGTAAACACGGACTACGATATTGTTAAATAACAATAAACCAAAATTACATAAAATTAAAAAGCTAGTAATAACATAAGTTACCTCTCAAGATATCTGTTGTGTTTTAAGAGGTAACTTATGTTATTACTAGTTTAAATTTATTTATATGCACATGTATGCACATTTCAGTAGCCAAGCTACCTTCTTCAGCATATGATATTTACAAAGATGCCAGCAGTTTATATTTTCAGCTCTGACCAATCAAAGGATGGATTCCAGCTCAAACCAATCAGAATAGATTAATTTCCCACAAATTTTAAATTCGCAATTTTGATTTTATGTAAGTTTGGCTTTTTGTTTTTTAAGAATAGTCCATGTTTACTATTTATCAACTTGGCTATAATAATTTAATTATTCGTCCTGTATACACAGTTATAATTTACTACAAGGGGCAATCAAATTTGACCTGGACTTTATTTTTTATAAAATCAGGAAACTACAAAAACTAGTTCCTGAGTAATAAACCATTAGAATCGTACGTAATTGACTGAATCACCCTGTACAAAAATTCCGATGGGAAGTCTTGGAACATCCGCCTACAGCCCAGACTTGTCACCATGTGATTACGACATCTTTGGGACACTCAAGAGGACATTGCAAAAGTAACGTTTCAATTCGCACACGCATGCACGCACACACTCACACACACACACACACACACACACCAGTTATTTCTCAAGAACTCTCCTTGATTCTCTACACATTTTTTCCAGCGTTCTGGGAGCATCTGGATACCGGTTCTGAAGAAATCTTCAGGTGGATGTCAAAACCACGTCAGGACAGCCTTTTTCACTTCCTCATTGGAGACAAACCTCTGCCCTCCCAAGAACTCTTTCAATGATCCAAAAAGGTGATAGTCACAAGGGGAGAGATCCGGGCTATATGGAGGATGTGGTAAGATGTCCCATTTGAGTTCCATCAGTGTGTCCAGTTCCAGGCTATGTGTGATCTGGCATTGTCTTTCAGAAAACAACCACCACTGGTAAGGAGTCCTGGTCACTTTTTCCATATGCCGGCTTCAGGGACATCCTCAAAATTTCACAGTAGTAAGGTACATTTATGGTTCAACAATCTTCCAGAAAATCGACATGAATGATACCCTTAATGTCCCAGAATACAGTCGCCATCACTTTCATTGCCAACAGTGTCATCTTGAATTTCTTGGGTCGTGGTGAGTCAGTGTGTTGCCACTCCATGCTCACACACTTGCTTTCAGGAATATGGTGATGAATCCATGTCTCGTCGGTGGTCACAACATGCCTTAGGAAGCTGTCATCTTTCCTGTCATGTCGCTGCAGCAGCATGAAACAGATTTCCACCTGGGTGGTTTTGTGATCCTCGGAGAGTTGCTTAGGGACTCATTTGTCATAGATCTTGTTGAATTTCAGCTTATTGTGGATGTTCAGTATTAAAGCCAATTCTCGGACATGAATCTGCCTGTTGTCCCTTATCAGCTCATTTGTTCGTGCAATGATGCCATCATGACAGCAATTGCTGGCCTTGTCTTATGAGGTTCATTGCCAGTGAATTCTCGCCCTCCTTCAAACTTTTGGCACCAAGCAAAGATGGATGATCGATACAAACATGACTCGGTAAACTGTCTTTGAAATCTCTGATGAATTTCAAATGCTTTCACACCTTCGTTGTGGAGAAACTTGATGATTATTATTCGTTGTTCGACTTTGGTCGACACATCACTGTCTGCCATTTTGTTTAAATAAACAATCAGTTCAGTAAGTTGAGTGGTGCTGCATTTGCTTGACAGGCAGTAGTTGCCATCCCAACAATGAAAATTTTAGATTTTTACAACATGAAATTTACAAAAAATGAAGTCCAGGCCAAATCTGAACGCCCCTTGTACTTGTTTAATTAACCCGTAAGTAAGATTGGCAAGAAAAACATCAGAAGGTTTATAAATTATTTAAAGTCCAAACTCGATAAGGATATTAAAATCAAAGCTCTCAACATTTGGGCAACTGCTACTGGAGTTTTAAGGCATGTCCCTACTGTGGTAATTTACGTGCCAATTTTTATTTACAGAAATAGCAAGATCAAGAATAAAAATCTCTATTAAAACAACAAACAAAAAGCAAGCAATGAGTTATTAATGAGAACAAATTTCGACCAAGCGAGCATGGGATTAAAAAAAAAAAATTCTCGGTCTAATAAAAAACGTGTAAATTTCATCCTAGCAACATAATTAACGAAACAAAAGTCATCTTTGAACAGGAAACAGAAAAACAAATCTAACCCTAAAGTCTTTAATATACTATAGATCACAGAACTAAGTGATCTGAAGTATACTAAGAACATAAGGATATAGTAAAGATCAAGGACATAAGTTATGTGATTTAAATAGTGTAGAATGCAGGGCCATGCCATGAAATGATATAGAGTGGCAGCACCGTAAAGGGGCAGCATTTTCGAAGATTTGCATAAACTTGCATCATACGGAGAAAATCTACCACATGCCCGTGGTAGAAGGCTCTACTTGCCATGCAGTACTGGCAGATGAGGAAATGCTTCAAATGAGGAAGTACAGTGCTTCCTCCACAAGTTGACTGTGTTGGATCCAAGGCTGTACTGCCTCAGAGAATTTGCCAGCTTAGAAAAATTCAAATTGGTGGATTAACCCTTTTGCTGCGTAAAGCGGATATATCCACACAAAATTACATTATCTGATATAATTTTTAAGACTGGTATAAATGTAATCGTTTCTGACAGTGTTGGGATTTATTTTCTCTTTAAGATATTTCTAGTATGTTTTCAACTGATAAGAAGTATGCATCTGAGGAGTTATGAGAATGAATTTGAATATTCTTGGGAAATTGAAATAATTGTCACCATTTTAGAATTTGGGTAAAAATTTTGGCTCAGGGAAATTCCAGCTTGAAAATCCTAAGTTGGGGAGAGAGTACTGTAAAATATTAGGATGTTATGATGAAAGAAGTCAAAAAGGAAGACAATTACATGAGCAGTGGAACATTTCTACAAAAATTAACAGCCATCAAGAAAACTAATTAAACAAACGATTTTGTGGACATTTCAAGAATATCAGATAAAAGTTGGAGTTGATTATCTGAATTTGGATTCCATTATTCTCTTGTCTGGAGGAGGTCTAGAAACCTCTGGATAACTTGAAACAAAATTCAATAGTAATCCTTTATCTGGTCATTAATGGGATATCCTTCTTGTTCACCATTGAAATACACACTACAGTTCAACTTTTATAGTGAGCATAAAAACTACATTTGCATGTTGGATTTACTCACAAAACAGAGGATGCCACAAGTTATCTTCACGGAATTAGCACATTATAACTTTTGGAACAGCTACACGAACTTTTGGAACAGCTCTTGTATAATATCTCCACTATGTTTATTTCAAATATCCCAATGATAATAAGAAATAAAGAAATTAAGCTGGAGCTAATTCCAAACATCAGGTGATTGATATTATTTGAAAAAATGGCTGGAAAAATTCTGCGACCTGGATTCGAACCAGGAACCTCGACTGTCATGGTCGACGCCTCTACCAATTGGGCCAGAATTTTTCCTATCCAAACCAATAGAAAGTTTGAAGAACACATAATAAGAAATAAAGAAATTAAGCTGGCCGAGGTTCCTGGTTCGAATCCAGGTTGCAGAATTTTTCCATCCATTTTTTTTCAAATAATATAAATTACCTGATGTTTGGAGTTAGCTCCAGCTTAATTTCTTTATTTCTTATTGTGTGTTCATCAAACTTTCTGATGGTTTGGATAGGAGAAATTCCTGATCTGTGAACCAGGTGCCTGTCTCCCATTGGGCTTTCCATCTTGACAACTTGGTTGCCTTTAAGACACTTACAAGGGAATCCCTTGAACATGTATGTCACAGATTTCCACCAAATTGAAATATGTTACTCATCTGTAGCTACTATAGATGCTTGCAAAATAAGAAAGTGCCAAATTTTGTTTCTTTCAAAATAAACCGAGAAAACGAAAAAATTTGAGCCCATATAGCCATACAAAAAAAGACTCCATTGTTTAAGCGATGTGTATGTGTATTTTTCGCTCTCCACTTATTTCTTCACTATTCAACAATACGCACGAATCCACTTCACATGAAAGCAATGCTATCGCTTCCACGGTGTGCTTACGCGCAAAAAAAAAAAAAAAAAGGCTATGTGGGGTTCCCTTGTTAGTGACAGCATGGCTGTACAAGTGTCTGTGATGTCCCAATTGGTAGAGGCGTCGACCATGACAGTCGAGGTTCCTGGTTCGAATCCAGGTCGCAGAATTTTTCCATCCATTTTTTTCAAATAATACCCAATGATAGCAAAAAAAACCAAAAAAAAACCCCCAAAAAACATAATAGCAGGAACAGATGAGAAGTTATAAACTTCATCCTTTCCTGATAATCTATATATATAAAGAAGGATGTTTGTAGGTTTGTTTTTTATACAAATCTACAGTTTTATTTCGATCTTGATGAAATTTTGCATATTTGACCATCAAACCATGAGGAAGGTCACGGTCTACCTCAGATTTCGAAAAAATAATAATTATCGATAATAAATCGATATTCATGGTTATAGCAAGGCATATTAATGAGAAATATCTCATGACCAACAATGCAAGGCAAAGTTTGTGTAACAATAGGTATGGACAATGGTATCAACACGCAACGCATCAACATTATGGAGGGATCAACAATATATATCTCATGACCAACAAAGCAAGGCAAATTTTGTGCAATATAGATAAGGTTCAATTTGTAACAATGCATAGAATTGCTGTTATTCAGGCTTTTCTTAGAATTGGGAGTTCTTAGTATTTAACAATTTCTTGAAAATTTTTTAAAACGACCAGTAACTGGAGATAATAGAGAGTTAGCAGACTATTGAGAAAGAGTGGAAAGATGACAGAGGAAGCACTCCTTTAGCTCCGTGCTGTATTGAGCAAATTTAAGCATGTAAATAGAAGAATCGGCGACCGCTAGACTACACAAAGTGATGAATGGCCAAGTTTTGCTTCAAGACATCAAGAGAAGAGCGGGAATTGCAACAACATCAAGTGTACATCTAAAGTAATTAATTATTTAGACTAACAGTGGCATACTTGGAGAGGTCCACCCATCGTGAGCCTTTAAAAAAAAATTTTTCGAATTTTCATTAAGAATTTTTACTGTATTAATTCTAAGCGTTTTCATGTGTTTATTTTTAAGATATTGCAAAATTTAATAAAAAAAAAAAAACAGTCAGAGCCACGCCGGGGTTATCACCTAGCTTATTTGGTAGCACAGCAGATCCAAACATTTCATAAAAATACATTTTGATCATATTCTTTGTGTATGTGAATATTTTGGAAACTGAGATGCTGATAATGCGATGACTGAATGGTAGTTTCCTTGAATAATGAGCATAAAATGATGATGGAGTGACAGGACATAAATAAGGCAGCGTCTATTGAGGAGGCAAAGGAGTCAGACGTATCTCCCTTGAGCTCCCTATCAAACGTCCAGACGACTGGCAACAATTTATGTGTCTGGAAAGGAAAGAGAAAGAACGAGTATTGGTGAGAGAAACTCTGCAGGCAAAACAGAAAAAGCTATACGGGCAATGGAAACATCTGAGCAAGAGATTATAAGAGCTTCTACGTCAAAGGCAAGAAAAACTTGGGCCTAAATTATCCAGTGATGTTCCCCGGTGGTGAAGATGGACATTGTCTTAATCTGAGGCAATTCAAAAAGAGTTTAAATAAAGTCCCTTCGCCTAGAATTCCTGTTTTTCAGATTTTTCATAGAATGGATAGTCCCTTTGCTCTGTGTTTTATTGATTGAGTTATTATTTAACCAATTTGGAGTTTAAGTTTATCTTCTTGAGACTGTTCTGCTAACCTACAAGCAGGGGCGGCACTAGCTTCTTCGGCACCCCCATGCAAACCTACGCAAACCTCTAAAATGTGCGCCCTTCTACAATGCGCCCCCATGCGACGATTACTTTGCTTATTGGTTCGCGCCGCCCCTGCCTACAAGTGTAATTATCCTGGGCAACGCTGGGTCCTCTGCTAGTTAGTTATAAACTATAAAAAGAAATTTTTGTTAATTCTATGAATGCATAACATTAAATGTGAGTATATTCTATGTATTTATAACAATAAAGAACTTCTAATATGTGAGCATATATATATGTGGTAAATAATTCTTAATCATACAATATAGTATTCCAACCTTTCAAAAGAATGAAATGATGTCAAATTTTGCTCTGCAAGAAAAACAGAGGATTCTGTTTCAATCAGCCTGGATGAAGTAATTTTATTGAATTCTTTAATCTCCTCTTCCAAATGACTGATTTTCAAGTAAATTTGTGAAATTAACAATTTGAGTTGATCATGTAATTGATAAAGATCTGCAATTTTATCATCAAAAAGTTTAGAAATCCCTTTCTTACGGAGATAATTAAATTCAAGTTTCAGCTTCAACTCATTATTTAACTCAGATATCTATATTAAAGATAAATGAAGCAATGAATAAACCATAAAAAAAAAAAAAAAAAAAATGATGCTTTATTAAATTTAACATATAAATTCGGATAATAAATTGAACTGATTAAAATAGACATGAGGGCGTTTTGAAAAGTAATGCCTCC
>JAHWFO010054206.1:0-22832 GCA_023313115.1 Rhysida immarginata
TCCTTATCGTACCTTTGTCATGACACTCAATTAGATCAATATATCAAATTTCAGTTTTACTTACAATTACGTAGTTCAATCACTTGCAGACTTGTCAAGCACTTTTAATCCACTTTATTGCACAAAAACACCTTTGTGTTAAACAGGCCATAAATTATATCACTTATCACTCTGAAGCACACAAAAACACATCTGAAGAAAATCCGGATCAATTAGTGAGTGAGTCCACTGGAAGTCTCAAAGTGTCCCCACTAAGTTCAACAGAAGATCTCAAAATATGTAGTTGTCTTCTTCTCTCAATGTCGGGTTCCAATTATGCCTGTCGCTTGAAGAAAATCACGTTGTCGCTTGAAGAATATCTCGTTGCTCTGAAGAAAATCATGTTGCTCATTCACAATTGCTCTGAAGAATGTCAGGGTTCCAATTTCCATACTTTGACTCTAATCATAAACGACGACTGTGAAGAATATCAATTTGCATACAGGTTCCATTTCAATGTTACTTAGGGCACGTTTCTCACTCCTTGCAATCCGTAAAAGATTTGCATCTCAATAAAATAAAGAATGAAGAACGAAGAACGAACAAAAGGAATCTGGCTAACGTCAACCAGATTGACAAGGACATCCCTCTTTACATATAAATTTGGAATTTTCGGTTAATTGTTTGAATCAGAAAGTCGAATTGGAGTTTTCGAGGAGATGCCACCCACACCAAGGGTTTTCCCATTTATATTTTGAGTCAGCTCACTCCGTAAATTGAACTTAGAAATCAGCCTAACTACTTGACTAACTGTGGAAGTTGCACAGTAGCTTTTTTTCGCAAATGCTATCTTTAGTCAATTTCCATGAATTCCATTTTTCCATACGAGAGGAGAAAGCACGCAGCCTACCTCAACCAACTCTCCAGCTTGACTCATAAAAAAGTTTCGGTTTCTCTCTTACTTATGGCCTCGCACGCATCCGGTCTCCTTCCCTCTCCACAACTCGCCAGTTCAAAAGTGAATAAATCACAAAAATACTAATGATTTCAAATACTACACAAAATCCGTGTTTCAAACAAATCATCAAAAAAATCAAGATATCTATTTATCGGGGAATCCAATGACCAGTATCAGCAATAGTTATTTAAACTCGAAAAGAACGTCTCTTCCTGTCATTGCTCCACCCCTTCTACTATTTCACAATCGTGTGTCTTCGATAATTATCCAAATTTATAATCTTAAATTATCTCCACTTGATATACCATTACGTCAAAAATACTTATGTTACTATATTCTTGTACAGAAGCTGAATAATACCTTCTATTATTCCAGTGACCAATCTTATCATAATATGAATATATTACTTAACACGTGATAACGTCACACACTATTGATTTTTTATCTAATCACTTCTCCTCTCTTATATATTAATGAATATAATTAATTTTTTTGCTTTAATATAGAGTAATCGTGCAATATATCTCCAAAACAGTCTGCCGAGAAAATCCTAACAATGAGAAAGATAAAAACGCCAAAAAAGCAGAAAAAAACGAGCCCAACAAGCCAGTTTCACGGAAGACAAAAGTTTACATTTAACAGTTGTAGATATTCTTCTGTGTTACGTTAATCACTGTGAAATTGACAGTAATGAAATTGTAACATTGTAAAAGTCTCGCTTTCATAGTGACAGCGACTTTTTTTTTACTTTTGACAGTCCTGTCACAGAAGATTTTTTAAAATAAAATTGAATTTACAGTTTGCACTGTTGTGGCAACTGTCGTACGACGGGCTTTCGAATAAGATCATAAGCAAGTAACGCAATTATTTATCGGATGCTCGGATCGGTACGCAAGCTTTGTCATACTCGAATTGTAGCAGTCCGTAATAACAACACGAATTAGGGAAGAAAGCCAAATTCTGTTTTCAAATCTATCTTTCTCCCTATTCTCATCTGAGGTAATAAGATGAAAGAGTGCGATCGCGTGTACTAGCGACAGAAATAAGAATCCTGAGCGGCGTGGTAGGTATTACCTTATTACATAGACTGCACAGCAGCGCAATAAATGTTTAGGCGTTGAGCCGCTACTTCATCGCACTGAGAGTTTTCTGTTGCTTTGGTTGGCCACGTGACGCTACAAACAGGTGAAAGTAGGCAGTTGTTTTTTTCCATTTTCTTCAGGTTTTATTTATAGATTGTCCAGGGGGTGGGCATTATGAATGCCTCCAATTCAAAGCATTTGGTGTTCAATTCTTAACCATATACAAATCATCAAAATGCCTTCCGAAAATTGCCGTCGAATGCATTAAGAATGCTATCAGTGCACATGAAAAGATTATTATAGCAGGAGACTTCAATATTAATTTTAAGAATAAATCAAAAAATGAAATATCAGAATACCTTTTATCACTGTCTTAGTCCACGTATTAAATAATATACAACAAGACAGAATTCAGCAATAGAAAATATATTCAGAAATTTCCCTCTACTATACATAATTTTTTTACTTACCACAAATAAATTTGGGTCAGATTTAAAAAAAAAAAGTAGATAACATATTCATCGTACAAACCCTCTCCACGCGAGTTCGACTCGCACTTGTCCATTTATTTATCAAAACTTTCAATAAGTAGATCGCTTCTTACACAGGCTGTTAACCATATTTTATACCTAACAATGTCAAAAATATATAAACTGTAATTTAACGAATTGAAAAGGTATAATTATGCATATGTAATGAATACCAACCATAAAATGGAAAAACTTAAACTGATTTATTTTGAAAATTTTCGTTAACCAATTTCAAAATATTTTGCACTGAAAGGAAGAAAGGAAGATTTCAAGTTTATTCACGCGTCATTATCACGTTTAGACATACGTCACACACCCCTGTGAGCGGTTATGATTCGATTTATAGAGGTTTGGATTGAGAAAATTCGATTTATGGAGGCTCTGTTTGCCAGAATTCGAATTACAGAGGGCAAGTTTCCATTTGATATCCTCTAAAAAAATTCGATTTATCCATTATTTTTATTTCGAATTATTAAGGTTTTTGCCTCTGAGCGGAAGGGAGTAGACAAAAATTTCGAATTATAAAGATTTTCGATATATCGAGGTTCTATTGTATTTGGATTTTATTTTCTTTATTAAATTTAAAAAATAAGAATCATAAACATAATGTAATGAATTTCGTAATTTACAATAGCTAAAATTATTTATTTAAGTTTTAATTTGATTTTTTAAAATTATTTTAGCGCGTTTCTTAAAATGATAATAGATACATCTACTATAGAAAAAACTATGACGACAATATATTTTTGAGTTTTAACAATACATGGGATTTTAGCATTCAGTGATTTTTTTCGTTTGTTGGAAAAATGAAGGTTGGATTGTTGTTAGGGACTATGGAGGTTTTACTATTACAAAACCTTTATTACAGGATAAAAATACAAGTACATACAATTTAATATCTCCCTGAGGCGTAGCCCATACGGGAGGATACAGATGAACAATTGATTCAACTTAAACTAATATAAGTATTATTGCCAAAGCTTAATAAGGAAGAAGTACAAGAAAAGGGCTAGTGGTTTTGTATCAGCAACTGTTTTGTTCTATTACTATACGGCGAAGTCTTAATGGAAGCAGGCAATGAATTAAATGCTTTTATCAGTTCTGTTCGAAGGGATCTAAGACCATAGTTATTGTGGATTACAGGAAGAGTAATATTACCATTTCTTCTTAAACTTAGTTGGTGATTGTAACTCAGTGGATTCTCTGAAATTGTTCTGTGTGCATGCAAGTTTAATCTTTGAACATACTGGTCTTATGTGTAACATTTTGTACAGGGTTTTAGCAGATTCAAGAAAGCCAATAAAAGTAATGAATCTTAATGCTTTGTTCGTAAAACTTGAAGCGGTTTAATGTAAGAATCATATGTATTGCCCCAAATTTCAATGCAATAGTTAATGCGACTATGTATAAATGAGTTGTAGATTATTTTAAGTAGAGGTAATGGCAAAAAAATGCCTTAAATAGGCAAGAGCTCTAACATAGCTGGAAATGCTGGCAATTACATTTTTTACATGGGAGCTTCAATTTCAATGGGTATCAATAGTTATACCAAAAAAATTAATTGATTCATTACATTGTATTGTAGCATTAAGTAGCTTTAAGTCATGATGAGAATTTTTTTGACTCTGAGGACTTTCAATTCTCATATAATGAGTTTTATCATAATTAATTGTTAATCGATTATTATATGCCCACTTAGAAATAGAATTAATATCCAGTTGCGTATGGTCATAAATAATATGATAATTGCTTCCGGTATCGACAATGCCTGAGTCGTCTGCAAAAAATGCAGGATGTCCATACTCAATAACATTAGGAAGGTCATTTATCAAAATAAGGAAAAGTAAGGGTCCTAAGATGGAACTCTGGAGAACACCGCAACTAGTATACACCATCTAGCCAAAAGTAATCGGACGCTTTCGGTTTTAGACGTTTTATCGAATATCTAGAAAAATACTTGACGAATTATCCTGAAATTTCAGAGGTGTAAAAAGGATGTTACACCTCATATATTTCAGCGAAGGTTTTCTCCCGAAGGCAAATAGGAAACCAGCAAAGAAGTGAACCAAAAAATTAATGTTTGGAATCACCCTGTAAAAAATAATGTTTGAAATGCATTGTAGCTGTAGCATATGCTTAAGAGGCTTGTTTTACTTTTCTGTGTTCATTTGTATGAGAATATCACGTATATTCATGGAGATATAAAGGTTTCTTTAAAAAGGTCGAAATGTTTTCCTAAGTTTTTTGTTTATAACACGCAGGATTTTCAACCCAATGCAATGCCATTTACAGAAATCTTAACAAACTACAGTACAGACAACACCCTGCAATCAGAATAGAAAAATATTATATATTTGATGAAATAGGAGCATTTTTACTAAATAATGTATAACTGCGCATGCGCATGCGTTATCAAATTGTCTTTTGCATATTTTATTAGCCAAATGTATATAAAAAGCCCAAGCAAATATCGTGAAAATTGAGAAAGATATCGCCGATAGAATGAGTTGAATTTCAGTTGCTCTCAAAAATAAACAAAACGATAACGGGCTTTCTCCAAACTTTTATTTTTGGATCGGACACCAGTATCAACTTCTTCTTACGCTGATATGAAGTCAATATTTTTTGGTGATTTTTATCAAGTAGAAAAGTTAAGTCATGATCAGATATATCAATAGGAACTGTGGCGGAGATATAATTACGAAAATAAATATTACTCACAATGTGATCTATGCATGAAGTAGTACTAATTGTATTTCTTATAGGCATAGTTATATCATTTTTATAAAGGTTGCTATTAAGAATTTGTTTATATTGGATACATTGTTTTGTTTCGTCTGAAATGTCAATATTAAAGTCACCAGTTATAACCCACTTTGAGTTTGTATTATTACGATAATCTAATTCACTTTCTAAATCATGGAGGAATTCAGATAAAGCAGTAGGTAATTGTAGACGGTAAACAGCAGTAATGACAGTATTGTTATATTTTCCTTTATTCAAGATTTTTAGTGAGATACTTTCAGAAAATTCTGCTCTAAATTTGTTGTCTATAACGTGGTAGGCAATATCTTTATGAATATACAGGGTCGGGACACATTAATATGACGACCTCTCCTCGAACATGTTGGAACGTCCCAAGGTATGCAGATGAAAAATCATTGCATATCATTAAAAGCTGACAACAGCAGACGAGTAGTAGCATCCGTTACCACAGCAATTGTCGCCGTCATGGGCAGAGCAAGTGACCTGTCGGACCTCCAAAAGGGGATGATCATTCGCTATACCAGAAACGGCCACCTTTGTGAATTGCTCTAGGGCTGCCGTTGTGAAGGTGTACCGCGACTGGACGAACCAGACACTTTCTAGCAACCGAAGAGGTAACTGTGGGCCCCCACAGGTCATCGATCCTAGATGCGAGCGTCGGTTACGACGCCTGGCCGACCAATCGGCGTGCCAGTGTTGAGCAACTGACACAGCAAATGAACAGTACAGCCACTAGGCGTGTCAGCACCAAGACAGCGCAACGATCCCTCTTGAGATTGGGGCTCCGGAGCAGGTGTACGGTAACAACACCCATGTTGACGCCTGTGCATCGCCGAAAACGCCTCCAATTCGCAATACACTATCGCCATTGGATCTCGGCCGAATGGCAAAGGGTTGCTTTCTCTGACGAGTCGCGATTTCTGGTGAACAGAGTGGACGGACGATGGAGAATTCGCCGGGAAGCATCTGAGAACAGGGATCCCGACACCATTGTTGACAGACGACAGGCTGGTGGGGGAGGTGTGTCTGTTTGGGGATGTTTTCGTGGTATGGCCTGAGTCCACTGATACTGCTGGAGGGTACACTGAATGATGTTCGTTACTTGACGATCGTCGCAGACCAGGTACACCCCTTCATGTCGACAGTGTTTCCTCAGGGTGATGGCACCTTTCAGCAGGACAATGCTCCCTGCCATACTGACAAAATTGTCCAAGACTGGTTCGAGGAGCATGAGGATGAATTCAAGCTACTCCCATGAACACCAAACTCCCCGGACCTCAACACCATTGAACATTTGTGGGACCATCGATCGCCATGTCCGCAAGCTGGACCCTCCACCATGCACGATGATGGAATTACGGGATGCACTGATCGCCGAATGGTCCCAGATACCTGCAACCACTTTTCGAGGACTAATTGACTCTCTGCCACGTCAACTAGCTGCTGCGCTTGCCGTCAAAGGTGATATTCCGGATACAAGCAGGTGGTCATATTAATGTGTCCCGACCCTGTAGATCACTATGCTACCAAACGATTTATTTTCACGGCAGAAAGCTTCTTTACTGTAATCAGGTAGTTGATAACGTTGAAGATCGCCGTGTTTAAACCAGGATTCACTTATTATGATAATTGGTCATACATAGTTAGAAGAACTCATAAAATCTTAAAATTTTTCAAAGTTTTCATTCCTAAAACTCCGAGCATTTTAGGATAGTATGGACAATCTATCACTACAATAAGCAGGCCAGTATCTAAACTATTTAATATTTCAAAAAATTTCTGTGGATCAAGTGATTCGCAAGTTATATTAGCAAACTCAATAATGTCAATCCAAGAGAATAATAGCAATGTAAAAGTTACAATAATGTTTGGAGATCCGATAATGAGCTAATAATATGTTTACTGTTGTTATGCATAACATATATCTCTCCGCCCACTGTCCAGCTGTTCTTGAAACGTTTGCTCTAACGTACGGCCTTATAAAGCTCTGCTTTTGATGTTGTCAAATTCTCTGTGAAAATCATCCTAGTTCCTTTAAGCTTCGACTTATTTCTGTATACCAGGATCTTTTTTTCAAGAGAGTCAAAAGTTATCTTAACAGGTCTAGGTTTATTTGTCATTGCTTGATTTCCCAATCGGGTCACTTTTATTAATTTCTCTGGTTGCAGGTTGATTTTTAGTTTATCACTGAGTAGATGTAATACCTTTTGACCTGTGAATTCTGATTGTGATTCAATAAAGCTATGTAAAGGCGAGTCTTTTTCCCGATATTTTTGTTCAATATCATCAGCTTTGGCTTCCAATGTCTTAATACGTTTGTCCAAGTTATCAATAAATATTTTTTGTTGACTAAGACGTTCTTCCACAGCCATAATCACGGCATTGGTTATCAAAGGAGTCAATATAACAATAACCTGAGGGTCTGTCAAATCCGAAAAAAGGAATTAGTTAAAAAAACAAGATCAACGAGGATTTGACAGAGAAGAAGCCGTCCCCTCGACAAAGAGTAGACCTGCCGCAAAAACGAAGATACAGCGGGGGAAAGACCATTGGTGGATGAGAGAGGCAGATTCGAAAGATGATAGGCGGACGCACGGCGCAGAATCGGCCCAGGATCCACCAGGGGAAATAAAAGGAGAAGCACGGTAGAAGACAGGGAGAGAGCAACCGAGGATAATCAGATGAAGGAAAGACAGTGCCTAGATTTTCTCACCAACGTAACGAGTGTGTGAGTGACTTTTAATTTGTGGACTTAAAATTTTTTCACGCAGCAACCAATCAACCAACGCGTGCGTGAAAAACTCTTTTGTGACTTTGAGTGACCCTCCCCCCGGCAACCCCGGGGGAGGTTTCACCCCCCCCCCCCGAACTTTTTCTACTCTAAGTCATGGAGAACATGGTGTTAATGGTTGCCGACCGACCAATAGCCGTCGGCATGTTTATGAAAGAACTTTATTTGAAGACGGGCATCCCGCCCGTGTTGCCTTCTGGTGATCCTGCAGTTTCTGTCGTGCAGAGACTTTCTCCTAATGAATGGAGGATGCTCTATCGACAGCGAAACAAAGCAGACCGCGTCGTGTCTGCGGATTTCGTCAAGATTGGACAAACCACCGTCCGCCTGGTTTATGCTGAGCCCGGATATCTACCCATATTTATCCAGGGCGCCTCGCCGCTGATGGAAGAAGATTACCTGAAGCGTTACATGTCCGACTACGGGCAGGTGAAGTAAGCAGCCTACCCAACTCATCCGGATTCTCCCCTGCAGAAGATTGGTGACATTATAGTGGACATGAACCTTCAGAGGGACATTCCAGAGAACCTTGTAATGCACGGTAACAAAGTTTGCGTGTCTTACAAGGGTCAAAGGCAGTGCTGCTGGTACTGCAAGAAAGCGTCTCATGTCAGGAAAGACTGCCCTCTCCTCAAGAATTGCGATGCATGTAAACGCATCGTAAGCAAATATCACCAGTGCCCGGAGAGGGTGTTTGCAGCGCCAGTAGATATTCCATCATCGCCTAAGGGAATGTCGTCCCAACAGCAACCTATGATGTCATCACTGGCCAAGTCTCCAGCGCCAACCAGAGCTTCGTCGCCATCATCACCATCGCGAAGAGCCAAGTTATGCCAGCTCTTTCAACTCTTTCCTCAGGTGCAGAAGGAAATGATGCCCCCACCACCTCGTCCATCTTCGCATCCAACTCAATCTTTAAAGCCTAGGGGGGAGCGGCCATCGTCACCTCCTTTCACGCTCCCAGAGATCACACCTCTTCCGCAGCCAGCTTTCGATGTATCGATGGGTGAAGACGAAGCTTCTGGAGATGACGACGTTGACGTTTCAGCAGGTGTAGAATCCACCTTTTCAGTGGAGGACTTCCCAGCGCTTCCTCCATCAGAGCAATCAACAACATCACAGCCTGCACGGACTAGTGAAACGTCGTCGCCCTCCAGGATGACATCTTCTGCTGGGAATACGTATCCATCAGCGCAGAAACAGCAGGATCTTCTAGCGAGGACGAGGAGTCCCCGCAAAAAAAAATCCAGACGGGATCGTGGCAAAAGGGACAAGAGAAGAGCTACTTCTTTCTCCGAGAGAGACAGCCGTGCGAGCCATCAGCGCAGCCCTTCTTCCTCATCAGGTCGTCTGCGATATCCGATGAGAAGAACAACGGAGCCTCCTGTAACATCTGGGAAGCCCAAGTCTCAACCGGATACAGGTCAGCAGGTGCGCCATTAAACATCCTCAATGAAGATCATTTCCCTGAACGTGCGTTCTCTTGGTTCCTCTTTTAAGCAATCGGTGTTGTCATCGTTCATTGCCCTGTACAAGCCGGACATCTTATTACTTCAAGAAGTAAAACTCGCCACTTCACAACAGTGCTATGACCTTCAGGGCCTTCGCAGTCAATACACCAACGGACATGAATTGTCTGTTGCCTCCACCATCTTCAACCCCTCCATTCTGGTGTCGAACTGTGTTACTGCGAGTGCAGGGTAGTTTCTTTGGACATTTCAACATCTGGTGTCAATTTCCGATTGCTTAATGTATATGCACCGTGTAGAACAGCAGAGAAACTAACGTTTTTCAGTGACTTAAATAACTTTTTGTGTTCATTGTTGCCTATGGTGATTGCTGGAGATTTGAACTGCCATCCAGCCGACAACAACATCTTCTCGTCTGGTCATGTGTATCGTTTGTGTCAGCAAAATGCATTGTTCGACCTATGGGCACACCATCCACAGAGTAATCAGCTTGGGTCTACTTTCCATCAAGGGCCCACTACATCAAGATTAGACCTTTTTCTCGTCGACAATGTATTTGCTGGTTCGCCGGGTAAAATGGAGGTAAATCCATGTTCATTCTCCGACCACAGTGCCATCCTATGGTCATGGCATCCTCCATTTCCAGCATAATCTACAGGCTCTGCAGTCCATCGCAATTGGTTTCTGAATGTTTCTCTGCTCGACGAAGAGGAATACAAGGGAGCGTTCGCTCAGTTCGCTGAAAAACACCTTCGTAAAGTGCCTCCTACGCTTGCTTCGTGGTTAGAACTGAAAACCAAAATCAAACGTTCTTTCGGAAGATTGGGTTAGATGCTGCTCGTCGTCGACGTCGTCATCTCCTCATGTTAAAACAGATCCTCCGGCTTCTCCAAGTATCCACCCCGAAGGAGGAGTTCGAGATGGAGATTCGTCAGGTGAAGAGCGAGATCAACCCTCTAATGATTCGGAAGGCAGCCGGCGCAGCGCTCAGAGCCAAACTTTCCTGGGCGACTGACGTCAGGAATTTATCATCAGCAGCGTTCGCCGAGGAGAGACGACGTGCCAACAAAAAACGATGTCATCGATTGATGGTGAAAAATGGGGAAGTGAATTCTGACCACGACATCTTGTCAGCTTTTCACGCCCATTTCTCATCCTTTTTCGATAACCCAATCATTCCGTCAGACGAAACGAAGCAGTGGATTGAGGCGCTAAGACCTTTTTCTGAGGATGCTGACCTGTCTATCTCTCGTCCCTTCACCGAAGACGAAGTCAAGACGTTCCTGTCAGCGGACAGCCGTCACCAGTCCATCCCGGGTATGGATGGCATACCATACTCGTTCTACAACGCGACATGGAATCTTCTTGAGCCTTTTCTGGTGCAAGTGTTTAATTCGATCATCGAAGACCCGTCCTCCATCACACCGGACTTCACCGTGGGGAAAATCATCCTACTCCCCAAAGTGCCGAATCCAGAGTTGGTTACCCAGTGGAGGCCAATAACCCTTCTCAACACCGACTACAAGGTCTTCACTGGTGTATTTCAACAAAGACTGAAAGTTTTTGCCGAAGATTTTATCAACCCCGGACAATCCTGCTCCATTCCATCACGCAGGATGTCCGATAATCTAATCACGATTCGGTGTGTGATGGAAGAAGCGTGTGCTCGTCAGCAAACTCTTGCCGTTTTTAGCCTTGACCAGGAAAACGCTTTCGACAAAGTGTAACCACTAGCGTGTCCTCAGTATCAGATAGGACCTGCATACTTGTGTCGTCTAATGTTAAAGTGGGTGAGATTGGCGGGATGCTCTGAATGATATGTGGTTCATCAGGCTGTGGTGCTTCAAAAACTGGGGGTTCCATGTTAATTGGAAATACCAGAGCAACAGATAATGACAGATCTGATTTTCTTGTGAACTCTGGAAATACCTTAGAAAAGAAACGAACTGTACGTGCTCGCAAAAACTTGCTCTCATGGAGTGCATAAATAAGGTACCCAGGAGAAGAAGCGGAGTATCCCATGAAAACACTACTTTTGGCGCGAGCGTCAAATTTTCATCGGTGCGACTTGGGTATATAATAGTATACCAGGCAACCGAAAGGAGCTCGATATTTGATGGTCGGTTTCTTTTTGGACCATACCTCCTCAGGGGACTTAGTCTGATCTTGTCTAGGTAGAGAGTTTAGATTAAATGCTGCTGTAGTCGCAGCATGGTCCCAGAATCGGTGCGGAACTTTTGACGATGTAAGAAGAACTCGAGTTCCATCGCAAATGGAGCGAACGGTTCTCTCAGCAACACCATTTGACTGCGGGTTCTCAGGAACGGTGAATTGGTGAGACATGCCTTGCTTCGTACAAAACTCATGTAGCTTCGTATTAGTGAATTATGTTCCATTATCGGAACATATACAGGGTGTTTCAAAATTATGTACAATAATTTTAGTGACATATTCTTCAGGTCAAAAGAAGACGAAAATGTTCTATAGCACTTTGTCTGGAAACGATTTGTTTGCGAGTAATCCAATATCATACAGTAGGGAAGCACGGTAGTTAGCGGACGATATTTTAGCAGTTCCAGCGTTTCGACCCAACACTAGGTTGAGTGGTTTATTCCATTTAAACCTACTGTATGGTTGTTCCATTAGTTGTGTACGGTTGTTTCAATTACCGTAGTTTCACTACTGTACATCCACTAGGAATATCAATTTCAGAACGTTTGCGTGCTTTCACATACGCATTACGATTTACGTAAAAAAAAAGTCATGTACACGTATTCCAGTGCAGAATACACTGACATGCACCTAATGTATGGTCTTACGGACGGAAATACTGTGGAAGCAAGAAGACTCTACCAAGAACGCTTTCCGAATAGACGTTTGCCAAATAACCGAACATTTGTATCTGTCGACAGACATTTGAGGGAGCGTGGTTCCTTTGGCCGTCAAACAGGACAAGGGCGGCCTGTAGCACATTCTCCGGATGAGGAGGATGTGATAATTGACATCATACATGATGAACCACAGACAAGCACCCGTCGTATTTCTTCCATGGTACACATTCCGCACTCATCTGTTTGGCGCATTCTTCACCGTCAGCTTTTGCATCCATACCACCTGCAACTGGTTCAGGCACTGAACCCAACGGACTATCCACACCGACAACGATTTTGCCAATGGATACAACGTCGTCATGCTGCAGACCCTAGTTGTCTCAGCCAGATACTTTTCACGGACGAAGCAACCTTCACCCGGACAGGAATCGTAAATTCTCACAACCAGCACCATTGGGCAGATGCTAACCCGCATGTTACCAGAGCTCGAGCGCATCAAGAGCGTTTCTCCGTGAACATTTGGTGTGGAAATGTCGGAAATAACTTAATTGGCCCTTATGTGTTGTCGCCACGATTGACTGGGCGAACGTATCTTTTGTTTCTGCAGAATGCATTGCCAGAATTACTGGAAGATGTTCCTCTTTTGATAAGATCTAACATGTGGTTCATGCATGATGGCGCTCCAGCACATTTCAGCCATGTTGTGCGAGCATACCTTAATGCTGCATACACGAATCGGTGGATAGGTCGAGGTGGACCAGTAGCCTGGCCTGCAAGATCACCCGACCTTAATCCCTTGGACTTTTTTCTGTGGGGTCATGTGAAAACGATCGTCTACAGCACAGAAGTTCCTAACATTATGGATCTGCGACAACGAATTGAAAATGCATGCCAAACCGTTCGTAATGCTGGCGACGAACTCTTCCATGACATCAGATGGTCGCTCATGCAACGAGCCGAAGCGTGCGTGCGAGCTGGTGGCGGGCACTTTGAACAATTTCTGTAATTTGGAGCCACGGGTTTAGTTGACTGTATCGCGTAAATAAATCGTTTCCAGACAAAGTGCTATAGAACATTTTCGTCTTCTTTTGACCTGAAGAATATGTCACTAAATTTATTGTACATAATTTTGAAACACCCTGTATACGCCAGATTTTGTCCTGTAGAGCGTTGTAGCTTTAGGATCAAGTCCGTTAACGTCTTTGGCACTTCACTTTTTGTCGGTGTAGCACAAACGAAAGTTTTTTGTGAGAAATCATCGACGGCTACTAACAGGAATTTGTTTCCATGGGTAGAAGTGGTAGGCATTGGTCCCACTGTATCCACGTGAAGTAGCTGTAAAGGACGTATTGACCGTTGACCTTGTACAATGTTGTGAGGGGCGTTGCACAAGCACGCCTGAAGGTATGCAACACATGGTTGGTCATCACCTAATGGCGGCAAAATTGTAAGACCGTGCATGCTATGGTGTTTCACTGCTGTGGTGAGTTTTTTTGATGACGGATGGCCTAATGCATTATCATTGTCACTATAAGTGACAGCCATCGAAAGTAATGGGGGGTCGGGTCCGTTCGGGAAACTGAATGAATATTTGAGATCACGGGAAGGAACGGGTGGTCCTCCACGCCCTCCTGCGCAGTGATCGTCGTGCTCTTAGATGAAGTAATGGAGAAACCAGTTGGGCCGAAAAGAAGACTGTAACCCTGCTTTGATAATTGACTCATGGAGACTAGATTGAGGCGCGCGCTTGGGGCATAAAGCGCGTCATGGAGTTTCAAAACTGCTCCTGTATCTAATAACACACTTGCCGCACCAGTACCGATGGCAGCAATAGTTTTCTTAGGGTCTGCAGTGTGTATCGGCTTATGGCAGCTTTGGAAAGAATCAAAGAACTGTTTTTTGTTAATTACGTGAAATGAGCTACCCGTGTCCAGATAAAACTTCAGACTGCTTCTTATGTTGACTACCTTTAAAGGAGAACTTTTATTGATCTTTTAAAAGCATAGAATCGTTGTTACATTATTATAAGGATTTGTTCTACAAGATATAATTATTTTGAATATTATTTTTTCTGAATTTTATATTTTTTCTGCCGGAATTAGGGCGGAAAGAGCGCGTACTCTTCACGTGCATGCAACAAGCTTCCTTATGTTAATGAGCTGGATCCTATCAAAAGCTCTATTCTAGATCAGATATCTTATGGAATATTCACGAGAGTTTAACATTTAATAAAGTCCCAGCATTTATCTCGTCAGAATTTTTCTGTCCGAACGTTAATTATTTATACTTACCCTTAAGTCTTAAATGCCGTCTGTTTATAAGTTCTCTCTGTAGCTTCTACACAGACTTAGGTGGCCGAACGGCTCCCCACCCCCCTCTTTGAGCATTACAGTGAACCGACGAGGTGCTACCGGAGTCAGTTAAGTTTTTTTTCTGTGTGCCTTTATGCGTGAAAAATAAGAAATATTGATAAGGACGCATAAGAAAATAAACTGTTTTGCTATCGCGAAGAAAAAGACAGACAGCGTTAGGTAAAAAAAAGGATTAAAAAGGGTAGTTCAGACAAAAAAAAGACTGCTAGGCCTAGCGATTCGTAGGGAAAACAGTGATCATGGATCCCGATCAAAGAGTGAAATTGCTGGCTGCCCTGTTTCAACGAAGAGTGCCGGCCAATCTCCTAGCAAATGCTGTGCTGCACGAACTTCATGGATACTTACGAATCGTAGATGCGCAAGGAGATGGTGCAGAAAAGGTCATAGAGAGACATTTAGAACGTATCAGAATTGGAGTAGTTGTTCACCCCGACGTAGGCGATTGGGAAATTGTAGATATCTAAAATTTCATGCAGCAGACTTGCCAAAGTTTACAAAATGTTCAGATTATTTTGCTGTGGAAAAACTAGACAGATCCTTTACGGACAGGGGTTGTTCCAGAAGGGTACTTAATCTGCGTAACTCGGCAAAGTATTCAAAGAAACTTTCACTTTGGCTTTGTTCTCGTAGATACAAGTTCTTTTTTCTCGCTGTTTCCGTCTCGTGTCTACCAAAACGTTCGACTAATATCTTGGCTTTTTGCCAGGAGCGTACGTCTTGTAATAGTTCACTCAGCCAGGGTGCCAAGTGAGGTTCAACCAATAGCGGAATAATCCTTCTTAATAAGCATAATGAGACCTCATTAACTCTAGCCTGTGCTTCTAAATATATCCTTATGTCCGTGTAGCCATCGAAAAGTGAAATATTAATTCATTCTCGATATTTTAAGATATCTTCGCGCGTCTCTTTGAGACAAGTGTCCAGGACGTCGACCTGTCTCTCAAAGGTTCTGTTCCAAATTGACACAAGAACGTGTCGTGTGTCCTTTTCTTTTAACAAGGGGGAACACCTTAACCCTTCGAGCACTCTCGAACTTTAAAAATACATGTACCAACGAAGTAGGTTGACATTGAGTCATCTGAACTTCCCTTTGGAATTAAAAATGGGGCTCAGGTATTCCAGTCCCTAACGGACCAGGCCTAGACCCGACGATCGAGCCCTAGAGTTTCCACTATATGGATGACATTATAGTGGTCACTCGAGACGTCGCTTCCCATCATATCATCCTACGAAAGTTGCTAGACCGATTGATCACCCACAATTTGAAAGTCATGTTTAAAAAATCTCGCTTCCTGCAACGCCGAGTCGATTTTTTGGGCTTCTGTGTGGACGAACACGATTTGAGTCCATCAGAATAAAACGTCCGACCGATGCTAGGTTACCCGGTCCTGAACAATGCCAAGGAGGGCAGACGCTTCATTGGGATGATTAAATTTTATCGAACTTTTATACCATCATTGAATCATCTGAACTTCCCGTTGAGCCGTCTGACTCACAAGGACGTCCCGTGGGCTTGGAAAGAAGACTGCCTGTCGACCTTAGAAACTATTTTTCATCAATAATTTAAACATCTGAGGTATGGCGTGTATAAAAATCCTCATAGAACTTCTAATTAATTATAATTCTATTAAGAAAATGTTGACGAACCCACCCATATTAGCGCAGCCGGATTTGCCCCTGCCTTTTGTCGTGCATTCGGACGCAAGTAAGCATGCGGTGGGAGGAGTGCTTACTTAGGAAAAAGACGGGAAGATGCTAATCATCGCGTATTGGAATCGAGATATTCGGTGATTGAGTGGGAGTGCCTGGCAGTGATGCATGTGATCGACCCTTTTGCCCATACATCGATGGTACACACTTTGTTGTGTACTGTGATGCTCAGCCCTCATATGGATCAATAATTTTAAAGACCAACACGGGGGCATCACTCAATGGGCACTCAAGCTCCAGAATTTTGACTTCTCCATCCATCACAAAAAAGCAAAACCAATTGCATTCCAGAATGCATTTCCAGATGCCTGGCAGTAGTAGATACAGAAGAGCCGTTCAAATGGAGTTGACTCCAACAGATGGACCTGGAAATGAATCTAACAGTTGGCATGCCCTCGACTTGCTACAACCTCGTTGGCGATGTGTGAAAGGTATTATATGTCAAATATCCGGTGACCGCCCGCGTATTTGGGTATCAAGATCCATACTTTCAAAGCTGATGAGATATTGGCACGAAGAAGACGAGCTAGTGCGCCCGGGAGCCCGCAAAATGATCTATTTAATCGAAAGAGATAGTATTATCATAGATTGGCTAAAGATATATACGCCCATACTAACATATGCGTGAAGTGCCAGAAATGCAAGCCTAAAAATTATTGCCAACCATTGGACATGCGGTGAAAATCATGAAAATTTGACAAAACGTGTGCACAAAACTGTAAATCCACCTATTTGGTTGAATTGCTGTGGAAATCTTGTACCTCAGACGGAGCGTGTTGAGTCCCATGGTGTTATGGTTCTTGGATGCTTTTGACCTCTGCCCTAAACTACGACAGAGAACCGGTACATATTGGTCGTAATAGATGCTTTTTCCGGTTGGGTGAAAACAAAATCCATCCCTGCTTTAATCTAAGAGCAAGTCTTGAGTTTCTTAAAGGAATGTATACGACGAATGGGTACCCGTGACTGAATAATACATGATAACGCTCCGTGTTTTAGGAAACCGAAAATGCGGAAATTTATGGAATCAAATGGATCCAACAAACTTTCAGCGCGCCTTATTGGCCACGTACTAACTCAGATAAATGCTACATGCGATCTTTAAAAGAAAAGTGAGGTTATGCATGGATATCGAGCAGCCACGCACCTGGAAAGAGCTGTTGGATAGAATCCTGTTCACGTTGAGGGCTACATCACACGAGGAAACGGGTTATTCCCCGGTAGAGCTGATGCTAGGGGAGGACTATCTACATGGTTCTCTCGTGTCTGATGTCGGGGAAGACAATCGCGAAACGAAGATACATAACGCCTACTGTCATCGAAGGAGGCACCAGAAAATAAACAGGAGAAAGGCATGAGAACACGTGGAAGGAAAAGACTTGCTAGTATGTAGTAAGGCTGTAGCACCAAAAATAATAAAGGCTGTATAAAGTTGCAAACTCTTTTGAACGGACCATACATAATTCTTAAGAAATTAGAACGCAATATTTACCAGGTTCGCAAAGATGATGGAACCAAGGATCCACATGAAGTAGTAGTCGAGCTTGAAGCCTAGGAACATGGAGATTGTAGGTGTAAGCGCCTTCCTGGTCCTCTTCACCAAGAAGGTTACTATCCTTCACCAAGAAAAGAGCCTCATAACGCGTGTGGTGGCAGGACATTAAGAATATATTTAGGTGGAAGGACCGCTTGTGACGAGCTTTCGTTCGCAAGTGGGGATCTATAGCAACCAAAAAGTGCGCATCATTTAAAGGGAAAATGTTTGTGTCTAAGATGTTCCCCCCCACCCGTCACCATGATCTTACCTTACAAACTTTTGTATTTATAGATAGCTGACCTTGATTTTCCTTAGCGAAACTTCTTTGAATCGTGAATAATGACTTGTGGTAAATAAAATATAAAAAGATAATACAAATCCAATGTAATAAAAACGTGATTCTGTCCGTCATCAGTTTTCCCTCACTTCTGACCAAACCATAAGAGTTATCTTCATGAAACAAACATGTTCTGTAGGTCGATGACAAACAATTAAAAAACATTTAAGTTAAAAAAAATTGACTTCAGATTTGATCAACGTAATTTATTTTATGCCAAATTTTTCACATTTTTTCAATTCAAAACAAGGTTTTTTAAGATATCTCGACAAAATAAAAAGTGAAATGTAGCTTTTAATTAGCTCTCTTCATCGAGGGATAAATGGTATCAACAAGATTTTTCATTGCAAAATTATAGCCTTTTTTGAAAATTTCACGAGTAAAATATTAATATTTTTATATCTTAATAATTTTAATCTAACTGAAGAGAGCAGAGTAGCAGAATGACTCATTCCAACTGTAAATACTCAACAAAAAGCTGCTTTCAAAAGGATCACTCAATCAGTTTACGATGAAAATGCCACAACTCGATTATTCTATCTTGATAGACCTGTGGTTCTGGAAAGATCTATCTTTATAGATTTTTAATGAATTTCATCCAAAGAAATGGAGATAAAATCTTCCTATGTGCTACAACTGAAATTGCTTCAACACTCATGAAAGAAGGCAAAACAGTTCGTAGCAGATTCACTGTTGCCAGTTCTATTGCTTGAAAACTCAACATCAAAACTGTAGCCATCGTCTCTTCAAGGTAAAGACGTTTTAGAATCAAAACTTATAATCATCGATGAAGTAACAATGTTAACAAAACACAGACTGAGATGCATCGATAATTTCTTGAGAGACGGAGTTCAAAACGATCCGACTAAACGAGACAAGCCATTTGGAAATAAGGTGATCGCCATTGGAGGAGATTTTTGACAATGCTTACCGATAGTTTCAAGAGAGACAGCAGCAGAAGTTATTGAAGCATCCATCCAATCATCAAATTTTTGGCAACATTTTACAAAACTTTCCTTGTTATCTAACATGAGAAGGCACATCAAGATGATTTCAATGAGTGGCTTCTTAAAATTGGTTCTGAAAAATTTTCAAGAGTTTAAAATTTTGATAGTCATTTAATTGAAATTCCAAATGAAATCATTGTCTCACCTGAGACTGGTATAATTTCTACAATTTTTGGAGATGATGAACAATCACTCTCATCTGATGATTTATCAAATCGAGTAATCTTAGGCTCAACAAATAATGCTGCTCTAACAATGAACAACGAAATTACTGATTGAATGGAAGGAAGAAACTTTACGTTCGAAAGTAATGACTCAGTGGTAGCATATCCAAATGATCAAATGTCTAATCAAGTTACGATAGGAATGCTGAATTCATTGACTCCCTCAGGAGTTCAATCACATATCCTTCACATAAAATAGCATTGATTGCCATGCTAATAAGAAATTTGAATCCAAAAGCGCCATGATGGATCTTAAAGGAGACTTATCAAAACCAACTAAAAACATGTATGAAGCAAACGATCTCGGCACCTAGGATCAAGGAATTTAATGATGTGTTATAGCTTTTATAGACAACAACAACCTGGTCGTATGTAGTGCTAAGTTCACGACTTTTTCTGAAACATTAGAATATGAACGGGGGCCCATGCATAGCTTTCATGTTAAATAGTTTTATCAAATTCTACTCATTCTAATTGTTTTGTTTGATGAACTCGCATTTTCTCAGTTTTGTGATTGAATGATGATAAAAACTGTTGCTCAGACAACAATGATCTAGTGGCTTTTCAGTTCCAGTGTGCGCTTTAAGTGAGGGCCAACAATGCTTAAACATGCAACAACAATGCAAAACTGTTTCCGTGACGAACTCACATGTTCTCCTGTATTTATAGTTAGACTAGTCACAAAGCCTGTCCCTGCCAGGCAAAAAATAAGTTTTAAAAAGTTTATACATTACATTACATATAGAGAGATGTAATCTTCAGATATCAGACGGCTTCAGAAAGCTCTGGAAAGAGAATTGGACAAAATTCCAAAGCCACGCCCACCGCCCACAAACCGAAAATCAAAAATCTGGCTCCGTCCTGTACCAACGGAGCAAAAATACTTTAACTATGCCAAATTTCAGCTTTTTGCGATATCAGACGGCTTCAGAAAGCTCTGGAAAGAGAATTGAACAAAATTCCAAAGCCACGCCCACCGTCCACAAACCGAAAATCAAAAATCTGGCTCCGTCCTGCACCAACGGAGCAAAAATACTTTAACTATGCCAAATTTCAGCTTTCTGCGATATCACACGGCTTCAGAAAGCTCTGGAAAGAGAATTGGACATACATACATCCGGACATACAACGAAATTACATTAATATATAAATGAATGTAAATAAGGAATAAATAACTCTTTCGCCATAACAAATAGGAAAAATACAAACTGTAGGATCTTTTCGGAAGCGATTGCTACCATCGTTCAGCAGTCAGGAGCCCCTCTAGTCGGAATCGATGAGAGAAGTGCCTGTATAGTCGACAATCGAACAGTGAAGTGAAAAGAGCGAGTGGTCCAGGAGCCAAGCTCACTTTGCACGCTCGCCCAAAGAGTAAACCAGAGGAGGTACACTGAACTGGGTGAGAAGCCTGATGAACCTCGTAAGTCCTCCAGAGAAGAAGTCCCAGAAGGGACGAGAGTCAGATTGTAGATTGTCGAACAGAGTCCCCCAAAATCAGCAGGAACTAAAAGATCCAATAGTTGGGGAAGACGGCCTTGTTAACGTCATCAAAGCAGACCTCCAGAATATGGCGCGGTCTTCGAAACCTGAGGGGATTCTTTACAACGAGTGGATGGTCCAGAATACCAGAAACCAGGGTGTTTTCATGGTTCTCCATCTTGGGTAGCATGTTTTTCATAAGTGTCTGGACAAAGGTGCCTATGTGGGTCATCCCCAAATCGTCATAGATAGAATGGTTGTTGGCAACTCTTCTGTCAAGTTGGGCAATGGATCGGAGAGCAACATTTTGGAAGTCTGGAGATCCTTCCACATAGATTTGCAAATAGAAGCCCAAGCAGGCATTCCATGAAGCAAAATAGTACGAATCACAACCTTCTATATCTAGTTTGTTATCTACACCAAGAGCGCTGTTTCGCCCCAGAAGTGCAATCAAACTGAACTTCGCTTTCTTTGCCTTGTTGAGCACGTATTGGAATTGGTCGTACCAGTTTAGTTTGGAGTCGATCATGACACCAAGATATTTATAGCTTTTTACCCACTCAAGTTTCTTGCCAAATAAGAAGAGGGGCTTTGGAGGGTTTTTGCATTTGCGAGTGATAAACATGACCTTGCACTTTTCGACATTCAGCTTTAATCGCCACTTAGTGAACCAGCTCTCGCACTGATGTAAAGCTTTTTGAAGTCGAGTGATGACATGTGCTGGGTTTCGTGCCCAGGTCATGATGGACCCGTCGTCAGCAAACAAGTAAAGATTACACTTTGCAAACTTGGGAAAGTCATGGATAAAGAAATTGAATAAGGCTGGCCCCAAGACAGACCCTTGGGGTACACCAGCATTAACATCGCAGGGTTCAGACAAGGAGTCCCCAACCTTAACATGAAAAGTCCTCTTTGACGGAAAGGAGCGAACCAGAGCAATTAGATCGTCAGGGAAACCGTAGGTAATTATTTTGTAAATGAGCCCATCATACCAGACTTGTATAGTGACGCCTAAGCGTATTTATAAGGAACGTTGATCAATCCCGTTCAAACTGCGAAAGACTCAAGTGTTCCTTTGTGTTGATTGGTTGGTTATTCTGGCCAGCCATTTAATTAACGAAGAATCGCTAATTGGGCCCATATCCAAATTGAGAATCGATTTTTTATCTACCCGATGTATTGCAATGCTTTCAAAAGGGTCCAGAAGGTGTTTTGAAGTGAAACTTCTTATGCAGCGACAACGACTGAGGAGTGAAATGCTTAGAATGAAACATTTTTCGTGTTACGGAAGTGAGGTAGTTCCAACAATCCAACCTTCATCTTTCCAACAAACGGAAAACACTTAACAACCGATGGAGCGTGACCACCGAGAGAGAATGCATTGAAATTTAATTAATCATCTGCATCACCATAGATAGTGCAAATGCAGGACTTATTGTAGTTATGTGAATCAAACTGAGAGTTCGGCCCCAAAAACAGTGTAGAACGCATGAGAGCGTATAGAGCTCGTAAACGAACTGAAGAAGCAATTTAAAAAAAAAACCCACATAAAACGGAAGCTAAAAAGTCTATAGGATGCATACGAAATTTTCGAGCTCGTAAAGGACAGCAGTTGGAATCAATTCCGCCATATAAGTTACATGTGCAAAAACGCAAAAAAAAACAAAAAACACCATGAATATACCACATAGCAACCCGCAACAAAACTTTTTCATAAAATAATGCAAAGCGGTTATGAACAGTGGATTTGTGCAGTCGGT
>JAHWFO010054227.1:5368-15404 GCA_023313115.1 Rhysida immarginata
AACAGATAGCGCCGGAAATCGAAATAGATCTTCTTAAGTAATTTACTCTATAAAATGGGATTACTATTTTTTTTTCTCTTGTGAGATAGTGATGATATGGACTGATTAACATAGGGGGGTTTCTAATATTATACATGTTATGTGTGATTTTATACATAAATTGAGCTAATTGAATAAAATAAAGATCATCAAATTTTAATAAGTTGAAGTTTTTAAATTCTGAACTAACGGAAGAGAAAGCGGGCCTATTTAACAATATTCGTAAAAAACGTTTTTGAAGTTTAATTATAAGATTTTTATTTTTCTGTGTGGTCGATCCCCATAAACATATTCCAAAGCATAAATTTGTATGAATTAGGGTAAAATATAAATTTAGTAAGATATTACGTGGAAGATGATTGACTCTATAAATAATACCTAAAGAACGGGATAGTTTAGTAGCTAAATGTTTTATATGAAGGCTCCATGACAAATCGGGGGTAAAATAAATTCCTAAGTAAACTGTAATGGAATCGAAATGTGTAGACGATCAGTAAAAAAATGTTTGTGAAAATAATGGTTTTTTTTTATCTCTTGTTTTTAGTATACAGGATATCTAGTGAGTTTTATTATCATTAAAAATAATGATTATTCTTATTTACTACTCTAGCATGATTTAATACTTTATTTTTATTATAAGGAAACTTTTTTAAAAATTAATTGGCACCATAAAATAAATTACCCATGAAATAAATTGACGCCATAAAAATTTATAAAAAAAAGAAATAAACCAACATCAACAAAGTAATTAATATCTCATAAGGGTTTTTCAATCTCAATGTCTTCTAAGAATTTTTTTTTTCTTTTAAGTTATTGCGCTTTTTGTCTATTCACAACTGTAATTGAATCTTTAAGTGTTTGTTTAATTATTTTGAAGTTGTGCGCTTAGAGCTCTGGCTATTTGCACAGCACGTTATATATATTGTAAAATAAATATAAATAAGGAATAATAGTTATACAATTATGAGGCTATAAAAATTCGGCAAATAACTAGTAGACTCCATATTACATGTTTAATTGTAGCTCATAAGTTAATATTAAGTAGCGGAAGATTGGAGTTGCTTTTTGGTTTTACAATGTCCGACAGTCCCTTTATAATTTCTGCATTTTTTGAGGTGGAAGATTGAAATTCGGAATATAGTTTACTATGGTCATGCCTGCCTTCACTATTTAGTTTGGTTTTGATTAGTCCACTGGGGTCGGAATTACGGGGGTGGGAGTTAGAGAGGACTAAGTGATCTATGTGGCATTTATGTATATAAAAGAGTGGAATTTGATATGCAGAGTCCTCTAGGCAAAATCTACAATACTATGATGTTTGGGCCAAATTGTCCCAATTGGGGTTGGCAGTCACTTGATCTTTACTGATGAACGAAGCATAGCCCCCGAAATGTACATCTGGGTCTTTAAAATTTCTTATTGTGGAATTGTGGTTTCGTGTTGTTGTTTACTGATAGTGGTGTCAGATTATTTTATAAAATAAAGAAAGCTATTAATAAGAGCAATCAATGAAACCAATTAACACACATGTGGTAAGAAATTATTACAAGAAATAACAAATTGATTTTGACTCTTACTAAAATTATACGAGTCCCAGAGGGTAGAGGGTAGAGGGTAAAGGCAACAATTTAAGTATTGGCGAATTTTTATGCGAGTCAGTATTAACCCTTGGAATAAAAAATAAATTGCGAAACCTATTCGGAGGAATATTGAGAACATAAACACTTAGTTTTTCTCTTATATTGGAATCATCAATTTCATTATGTAATGTTTTCTTTCTATATATATAAAGAAGGATGTTTGTTTGTTTGTGGGTTTGTTTGTTTTTTATACAAATCTACAGTTTTATTCCGATCTTGATAAAATTTCGCATACATGACCTTCAAAGCATGAGGAAGGTCACTGTCTACCTCAGATTTCGAAAAAATAATAATTACTGATAAAAAATCGATATTCATGGTTATGGCAGGGCATATTAATGAGAAATATCTCATGCCCAACAGTGCAAGACAAAGTTTTTGCAACAATAAGTATCAACAATGGTATCAACACGCAATTCACAAGCACTCTGCATGGACCAACATTATATATCTCATGACCAACAATACAAATAAAAGTTTGTGCAACAATAGGTATCAACAATGATGTCAACACGCAATGCACCAACACTAAGCAAGGATCAACAATGCAACTAAAGTTTGTGCAATATAGAATTCAATGCATAGAATTCCTGTTATTCAGGCTTTTCTTAGAAAACAGAATTCTTAGTACTTAACAATTTCTTGAAAGTCTTTAAAAATGAGCAGTAACTGGAGATAATGAGTTAGCAGACTATTGAGAAAGAGTGAAAGACGATAGAGGAAGCACTCCTTTAGCTCCGTGCTGTATTGAGCAAATGGTAAGCAAGTAAATAGAAGAATCGGCTTCAAGACACAAAGTGATGAATGGCCAATTTTTGCTTCAAGACATCGAAAGAAGAATGGAAATTGTAACAATATCAAGTGTACATCTAAAGTAAGATTACGCGAGTAAAAAATTATTTAGACTACAAGGCATCCTTGGAGAGATCCATCTATTGTGAGCCTTTTAAAAAAATTTTTTCGGTAAATCAAGTCCCGATATAGCACCTAGAATGGATTTTTTCAGTGAAGAGGTAAATTCCTGTATTTCGGGGTTTTTCTTAGAGTGGATAGTCCCTTCGCTCTATATTGTAGTGATTGAGTTATTATTTAACCAATTTGGAGGCTTTTTGAGGTTGTTCTGTTTACCTACAAGCGTAATTATCCCAGGCAATGCCGGGTCCTCTGCTAGTACTACATAAGAGTGAGGCATGACGAATAGGCGATTTACCATTCAGGAAGATTGGTCGTAAATATCTACTCAGTAAGTGAGAAAATATCAGGAGACGTTAGAGAGAGAGAGCTAATTTTTAATGCTGGGGAATGGCGGTAAAATCCATTTCAACATTGTGAATTAGAGAAATAATTAGCATTAATTGTTTAAAAGCTTCCATAGTGTGAATTTTTTTTAGTAAACAAACTAAAAAAGTTTCCAAATTCATTCAGTGTCATTCGTGTAACTCGTTTCATTTTTTAAATCATCCATTCGTGACTTCGCTTTAAAAGCTACACACATTTCAACAAATATTCATTTACAAAGAGTACATGAAATGATGTCGCGTGCCCCCACGCCCACAATGGTATTATTAACACTCCACCGAGAAGCTAACAAGTGGAGGGGCAGAGTCGCTGAGGATTCGGAACCAAACTTAATGAAAGAAGACATGATACTGCGATGTGTTGTTCATAATACAAAGTTTATTTAACCTTACAAAATACATAGTTCTGTTTACATACAATTCTTAATCCCATTATCAGTGAATTTGACTAAGGGCCCTTGTCTATCCTTCCAAATTACTAATATAACATTTCATTCTTATCCAAATCCCAACTACCTTACAGATTTACACCAAATTACTTAACGGGAATCAATTGTCGGCACACCTGACTGCTATTTTGATTGAGTCTGCAGGTGGGACAGTGCCTAGCCCTGCCAGTGAGCATCCGAATGTTAGCTTGGCTGAGGACCAGCTGCAATCCACCCAGTGCTCCCGTATCAAGTATTCCTAATAAAACCCTAACGCAAACATGCGCACGTCACCTCCTTTAAGTGGCAAAATAGAGGGGAGGTGCTGGAACCCCTCGTAGTGAGCACGAGGGTTTGCTGATATCTCAACACTATTGAGCCTTGAGTTTTCACGATACTTACATGCGTTCAATTATGACCCAAATTAATACTGCACCCAAATTCGTTGCTCCACTGTGAACAGGTTCCCACAATAACTGCTTGGCTCATTAATACGGGCAGGGTGCTGAACTAATCTACTACTAAAACTACTGTTAAACAAACACATAGTGATTGTGAACGGTAGGTCATCCCGTTTCAGTTACAAGGGTGGCTTGGGAACACAATCAGTTCCGATGAGTAACGTTTGCTCCCACGCAGTGATTTGCAGCTCTGACACTCGTTAAGATCCAGTCAATGTCATCGGCAGGAGGACCAATGCCATTGCTGATTAAATTTTTAACCTCGATTTGTCTCGATCTGTCCGCCATGATGTATGAGAGAAAAGCAAAAGTCAACTCACCACTCCATTGGTAGAGTTATGTTTACCACTCCTTAAATTCTTGTGTGCAGTCCAAGTCCATAATTCGGTATTCCAAATCCAATCAAGGCGGGCTTCAACATTGCTTGGTCCATTCGAAACAATTCTTATCTTTGAAGTTCGAAGGCCTCGGCATTCTCGCTAGTAACGCTCACAAACGCATCATAAACAAACGACAACATGGTTTATAAAACAAAATATAATTCAAAAAATTTCATGAATACATATATTACATACATTCCCGGTTCTGAATCTCATGGCTAAGAAATCGAACCATGATAATTAAAAAGAAACAGGTCGTATCTTAGACACGTCTATATCCTTCGAGGAAAATTTTTATTAAAAAAAACGAATAGAAAATGCTAACAAACAATACGCAAATACACGTCACGAACATTCTCTGAACATGATCGCAACAATCCCCCGTCGGAGGCTGAGATGACCGTTTCTCAGAAAAACTCCAACAATTACAGCTCCAACAAAGGGATGCTTGCGATCATCAACAGAACAACTCGGCAATCACTGTCAAACAATCGTTTACTTGTTTCTCTTCCTGCTCAATTACCTTTGTTACTCAAACAATAATAAATACGCACATACTTATTAAGCAAATTTAACAATAGAAGACAACCCAGAGCAACGCATGTCAACACTTTCAAACAAAACTATAACAACGCAAGATTTTCAGATACAACGCCCCCCCTCCTTTTTCTCCTCCTATAGACGATATACGTCGTAGATAGGGCAGTCTCTCTCGATGAGGCAATGGAGGTACACTTGTCTTCCTTCAGCTCCCTAACAAGCGTTCAGACGATAGGGAAAAGTATGTGTGTTTCTTTTTTTTGTGTGTGTGTGTGTGTGTGTGTGTGTGTGTTTACCTACAAGCGTAATTATCTCGGGCAACGCCGGGTCCTCTGCTAGTATTTTATATAAAAAGACGACCAACTGACAGTTCCTTCGATATTCCCTTTTGCTCGACACATTATGAAAGAATGTGTCCAATTATTCGTGTTCAAGTTACTGATAACTCTATTCTTAAAGATTTGGATTATTTTAATTGTAATTTATATCGTTTTAAGAGTACTTTTACACAAAGCTGGGAGTTTTTAATTTAAATATTTAAAATATTTTTTCTTCTTTTTGTGTATTTTACTCTGCGTTTAATTTTTTTCTTTTTTCTTTTTATCTTACTGCTGTTTGTTGTTCTTTCGATTTTGGCCATCTAGGAACTCGGTATATACCTGATTCAAATTTAAAACTGGAATTATTAGTTCCAGAGAATGGAGGATAATAGGATGATAACGAAAGAGGACAAACACAAACGTCCATGTTCTTGGCGGGATTCGAATCCGCGATTCGCTGGTTTCGAGAGCGGCAAGACCTGCATCTTAACGCTCTCGGCCACCGAGGCGGCCTTGTTGCTGTTTATTATGTAATAAAAAAATAAATAATAAATAACTGAAGAAAATTCTCCGACACATTTGATAGATTAAACGGAAGTAAAATTGTCAATTACAGTCATTATCAAATTGAAGTTATAACATTGGAACGATGCCAGCAAACATTTACAATGAAGGTCGTAAATGCTTTAATGAATGGATTGAAAAAGAGAGAAAAAAAACTTTTCAGTAATTTATTTTTCTGTTGTTTTTTTTTCAGTCGTGGAACCAAGATTGATGGCATATTCTGATTTATTTCTAAGAGTAATCTGTTTTCGGGAACTCAGTCGAAGCGGAAATAAATGTTTAGGATATATGTAATTAGTAGCATAGCAAATCATATTCACGTTGAAAAAAAACTAATAAGTCGTTGGATGATAAAATATTATATTATAAATTTTGCATAATTTCGCTGAGATTATCAGATATCAATTATCTTCAATGGATTTTTAATCTTAACATTTATCTTATTATATCTTTTATTAATAAACAAATAACACAGGCCAACGAAGAAAAACTTTTTGAATGAAATTGTTTTATAAAATCAGGAAACCACAAACACGCACGCACACACACACACACACACACACATACACACCCCAGTTATTTCTCAAAGAACTCTCCTTGCTTCTCTACCCATTTCTCCAGCGTTCTGGAAGTATCTGGATACCGGTTTTGTAGAAATCTTCAGGCCGATGTCGAAACTACGTCAGGACAGCCTTTATCACTTCCTCATTGGACCCGAACCTCTGTTCTCCCAAGTATTCTATCAATGGTCTAAAAAGGTGATAGTCGCAAGGGGAGAGATCACATCCTCAAAATGTCACAGTAGTAGGCTGCATTTATGGTTCGACGTTCTTTCAGAAAATCGACATGAATGATACCCTTAATGTTCCAGAATACAGTCGCCATCACTTACTTTGCCGACGGTGTCATCTTGAATCTCTTAGGTCGTGGTGAGACTTGTTTTCAGGAGTATGGTGATGAATCCATGTCTCGTCGGTGGACACAACATGCCTTAGGAAGCTGTCAACTTCTCTGTAATATCGCTACAACAGCATGGAACAGATTTCCACCCGGGTGGTTTTGTGATCCTTGGAAATTTGCTTAGGAACCCATCTGGCACAGGTCTTGTTGAATTTGAGCTTATCGTGGATGATGGTCTCCACACTGCCAGTGCTGATGTTCAGTATTTAAGCCAATTCTCGGACATGAATTCGCCTGTTGTCCCTTATCAGCTCATTTTTCGTGCGATGATGCCATCATTGACCACAGTTGCTGGCTTTACCTTATAATGTTCATTGCCGGTGGATTCTCGCCCTCTTTCAAACTTTTGACACCAAACAAAAACGGATGATCGAGACAAACATGACTCGGTGAACTGTCTTTGAAGTCTCTTATGAATTTCAGAAACTTTCACACCTTCGTTGTGGAGAAACTTCATGATTATTCGTTGTTCCACTTTGGTCGGCACATCGCTGTTCGTCTTTTTGTTTAAATAAACAATTGGGTTTGTTGCCATCCCAACAGCGAAAGTTTAGACTTTTACAATAAAAAAATTTACAAAAAAATAAAATCCCGGTCAAATTTGAACGCTATTCTTGACTTTTTAGTGAGCTGAATCGGAATCTGCTTTTAAATTTTATCTATCGCATCACGTTTTCAAGTTATTGCACATGCAGTCTACGATGTTAAAGTAAAAGGTGTGAAGAGAAGCGTCTGTAATGTTAAAGTGTCTATATTTTTAGGCCACAAAAAATTATCAGGCCTCAAACTCTGAATAATTTATTGTTTCATTGAAAAACAAGAAATCTGTGGCTAATAGGAAAAAACTGAAGTCAGATATGGATTCAGCAAGCAAAAGAGCTTAAGAATCAGCTCTTAACAAAATTTTTATAATGATCGTCTGTCCGTACGTCCGTCCCCTTCATACTTTCCCCATATTTTCAGATAGAAGGTTGAAATTTGGAATGTAGCTTACTATGGCACGTGCACCTTCACTATTTAGTTTGGTTTTGATTAGCCCGCTGGGGTCGGAGTTTTGGGGGTGGAAATTAGAGGGTACCAAAAGGTCTACGTGTTTTTAGGTATGTAAAGGAGTGAACTTTGGTATGCAAATTCCTCTAGGCAAGATCTACATTACTAAGAAAATTGGGCCAAATTGTTATAATGAAGTCGGAGTTATGGGGAGGGGGGGAGCAGTAACTTGGTCTTTAGAACTATGGCAACATAAGGCATGTGATATATATCATTCGAGCTCTTTTACATTTTCTAAATATTACATTAGAGAAAATCAATTTTTCGATTAAAAATGCTAAAGGGGTTAAAGAGGGGAGATCAAAGGATAAAAATAGATGAACTCATAATCTCATGACAATATGCAAAAAATTTATATTTTGTTATCCAGTGGCTTATTTGTTATTCTGAAATTTGCTGTGCTATTATATCCGCTTCGACTGAGCTTCTGAAAAGAGAACACTCTTGGAAATGGATGCCAAAGTCAGATTATGTCATAACTCTTAGTTCCATGAATGAAAAAAATATATTGAAACCATGAATTAACGAAATTTTTATGTTTTTACACTTTCTTTTGGGGTTTCATTAAATAAAATGAACAACCTTCTTTCTAATAGTCTCCTGGCATCGATCCAAATGTAATGACTTCCTTTTTAAATAATACAAACTTCATAAAAATTATCAAGTAATTCCGAGACTTAACTAAATATGATTAGTTTGGATATGTAACTAGAATAATTAAACTAAAATGGTTCTTTAAGTAGAACTTTATATGCAGCTATCCCGTCTCGCTTCAGATATGAATGAATTAGATACATGTGTGAAATTATGTAAATTTGTTTTTAATTTTGTGAAATTTGCAAGATAGTTTTGAGATTGAGGCTTGAGGATATTTTAGAGTTGAGTGAATTCTAATGAGCATGGGGAAAGAGAAGGGGCCTAATGAACTAGGAAAAGGTAAAGTTCTAGATAGATAAAGTATGGACACTCCGCCATTTCTGTGCAAAATTCCTTCATAGAAACATCTACAGGAATGCAAGTCATTTTCATAATAACTTTATTATATTAATATTAATTATAATATTTTTCCGATTCTTGCAATGCTGTTGCATAGTAACCCGTGATTTGACCTTTTTGGTATTCCTGTAGATGGAATTTTGCACAGAAATGGCGGGAGTGTCCATACTTTGCCTATCTAGAACTTTAGGAAAACGGACTCATTGTTTGTCCTCGTCTAGCTGGAGCTACGAGTGAAACAATGAACCTCGCACACCCTATATTGTCAGAAGTATCCAAACATGAGCACAACATTTTATTTTGATATGCCTAATTTGTCATTGGACCTCTTTTCGCTGTAATAAGAGTCTGCACTCTGCTGGGAAGGCTTTCGAATAGTTTTTGACAAGTTTCTGCAGGAATTGCGTTCCACTTCTCCCTAAGTGAGTTGGCGAGGTTGGCAGTAGATGTTGGCCGATTCGATCTGGCTCGCAATCGGGATTCTAAATCATCCCAAAGAGCTTCGATTTTATTTAGGTCCGGGCTCTGAGCGGGCCAGGTCATTTCTTCAACATCCATGTCATGGAACCATTCTTGTAGGTACCTTACTTTGTGAACTCGGGGATTGTCAAAGCCCCCTCCCCCCCCCCCCCAGTTGAGTGGGCCCGTGCGTTAAGGTGTAAACAAACCGAATAAAAAATTTGTTAAATGCGTCTAGAAATTTCAAGTATAAGTTATGCACTGAAACAATTTTTTTAAAATTTGCTTAAGTAAGTGATAAAGGATAATATTTCCATAGGAAACGGTAAAAACCAGCTAAGTGCACTTGCCTGGTTACTGCACCGGCCCGTTCAATTGTTCCCATAATGTTGGAAGTACTAAATTGTCCAGATTGCCTATATACCTTGCACTGTTCACGTTTCTCTTCATTGGAAGCAAGGGAAACCATGAGAAGCATCCCCAGACCATGATGCCTCCACCATCAAACTTTACAGTTGGCATAACACATTCGCGCAGGAAGCGTTTCCCAGGCTTGCCTTCGCCAGACTCAAACTCTTCCATCGGAATGCCAGATAGTGTAACATACATCGTCATTCCAAAGAACGCGGTTCCACTGGTCCAGAGTCCAGTTGGGTCAGCTCTCAACCACCCCAACCGACGCTTGGCATTGATGTTATTGATTAAGGGCTTGTGTGCTGCTGCAAGACATGGCATGTAATTCTCTGAAGACAGTTCTAGTGCTGGTCAGGCTTTCTGAAGCATATCGTAATTCCTTAGCCAGTGATTCAGCGTAGGACACCCGATTTGCCCGCACAACCTTCAGCGTTCGGCGGTCTCTCTCTCTCTCTCTCTCTCTCTCTCTCTCTCTCTCTCTCTCTCT
>JAHWFO010054228.1:0-11750 GCA_023313115.1 Rhysida immarginata
TGAGGTAGACAGTGACCTTCCTCGTGCTTTAAAGGTCATGTATGCGAAATTTTATCAAGTGCAGACTAAAACTGGAGATTTGTATAAAAAACAGACCCACAGACGCACAGACCCACAAACATCCTTCTTTATATATATAGATAGATTTTTACTGTATTAATTCTAAGCATTTTCATGTGTTTATTTTTAAGATATTGCAGAATGATCAGTAGCTGGAGATAATGAAGAGTTAGCAGACTATTGAGAAAGAGTGGAAAGACGACAGAGAAAGCAAACTTTTAGCTCCGTGCTGTATTGAGCAAATGGGAAGCAAGTAAATAGAAGAATCGGCAACCGCTAGACTACACAAAGTAATGAATGGCCTATTTTTGCTTCAAGACATCGTAATTATCCCGGGCAACGCTGGGTCCTCTTCTAGTCTATCTATCTATATAAAGAAGGATGTTGGAGTGTGGGTGGGTGGGTCTGTACGTTTTTTATACAAATCTACAGTTTTATTCCGATCTTGATGAAATTTTGCATACTTGACCTTCAAAGCATGAGGAAGGTCACTGTCTACCTCAGATTTCGGAAAAATAATAAATATCGATAAAAAATCGATATTCATTGTTATGGCAAGGCATATTAATGAGAAATATCTCATGACCAACAATGCAAGGCAAAGTTTGTGCAACAATAGGCCCATTGTGTTCACATCAACAATGGTATCAACGCACAATTCACCAATAACAATGAGCACAGAATGATGATGTAATGTTAAAGCAATCTTTCCAAGAATTATAACAATGAACATAAAATGATGATGTAATATGGATAAGTTTCAATTTGTAACAATGCATAGAATTCCTGTTATTCAGGCTTTTCTTAGAAAAGAGAGTTCTTAGTACTTAACAATTTCTTGAAAATCTTTAAAAATGATCAATAACTGGAGATAATGGAGAGTTAGCAGTGGCATCCTTGGAGAGGTCCAGCCATTGTGAGCCTTTAAAAAGATTTTTTTCGAATTTTCATTAAGAATTTTTACTGTATTAATTCTAAGCATTTTCATGTGTTTATTATTAAGATATTGCAAAATTTAATTTAAATTTTTGAGATTGTTCTGTTTACATCCAAGTGTAATTATCCCGGGCAACGCCGGGTACCTTTGCTAGTCTTCAATATATGTAAAGAAGGATGTATGTTTGTGGGTTTGTTTGTTTCTTATACAAATCTACATTTTTATTCCGATCTTTATGAAATTTTGCATACTTGACCTTCAAACCATGAGGAAGGTCACTGTCTACCTTAGATTTTGGAAAGATAATAATTATCGATAAAAAAATCGATATTCATGGTTATGGCAGGGCATATTAATTAGAAATATCTCATGACCAACAATGAAAAAATATAAAATTTTGGGAGTGCGGCCAAAAGTGAGTGCGGCCTGAAAAAAATTTTTTCTGAAAAAATCATTTTCGGTAATTTTGGATAGAACAAAAAAAAAAAAAGAAAAAGATGCAAGGCAAAGCTTGTACAACAATAGGTATCAACACGCAATTCACAAGCACTCTGCATGGACCAAAAATATATATCTCATGACCAATAATGCAAGGCAAATTTTGTGCAACAATAGGCCCGTCGTGTTCGCATCAACAATGGTATCAATACGCAATTCACCAATAACCATGAGCACAAAATGATGCAATAATAGAAAGCTCATTTCAGAGAATTATAACAATGAACATAAAATGATGATGCAATGACAGAAAAAGCTATACGTGCATTTGAAACATCTGAACAACGCGAGTTTCGAATAGAGCAAGAGAGTATACGATCTTCTGCGTCAAGGGCAAGAAAAACTTGAGTCTAAAGTATCTGGTGAGACGAGCAGGTAACGATTCGAGCAGTGGCACTGGAAGTGGACATTTCGTACAGAACTGCACACAATAAAGACCTTAAGTTCGCAAAGTGTCAGCAAGATGGATATCTAGGCAGCGCAGTGTTGAAAGAAGTCAAGAAGAGTTCAGATAATCTCCCAGTATATCACCTAGAATTTCTGTTTTTCGTATTTTTCATAGAATGGATAGTCCCTTTGCTATGTGTTGTATTGATTGAGTTATTATTTAACCAATTAGGAATTATAATTGAATTTTTTGAGAATGTTTTGTAATTATCTCGGGCAATGCCAGGTACTTCTGTCTTCTGCTAGTAAATAAAGAAGGATGTTTGTTTGTTTGCTTGTTTTTTATACAAATCTACAGTTTTATTCCGATCTTGATAAAATTTCGCATACATGACCTTCAAAGCATGAGGAAGGTCACTGTCTACTTCAGATTTCGAATAAATAATAATTATTGATAAAAAATCGATATTCATGTTTATGGCAGGGCATATTAATGAGAAATATCTCATGACCAACAATGCAAGACAAAGTTTTTGCAACAAAGTTTTTGCAAAAAAGTTTTTGTATCAACAATGGTATTAACACGCAATGCACCAACACTCTGCACGGATCAACAATATATATCTCATGACCAACAATGCAAATAAAAGTTTGGCCAACAATAGGTATCAACAATGGTGTCAACACGCAATGCACCAGCACTATGCAAGGATCAACAATATATGTCTCATGACCAACAATGCAAGGCAAAGTATGTGCAATATAGAATTCAATGCATAGAATTCCTGTTATTCAGGCTTTTCTTAGAAAAGAGAATTATTATTACTTAACAATTTCTTGAAAATCTTTAAAAATGATCAGTAACTGGAGATAATGAGTTAGCAGACTATTGAGAAAGAGTGAAAGAAGATAGAGGAAGCACACCTTTAGCTCCGTGCTGTATTGAGCAAATGGTAAGCAAGTAAATAGAAGAATCGGCGACCGCTAGACTACACAAAGTGATGAATGGTCAATTTTTGCTTCAACACATCGAAAGATGAAAGGAAATTATTTAACCAATTTAGAGGTTTAATTTAGCTTTTTGAGGTTGTTCTGTTTACCTATAAGCGTAATTATCCCAGGCAACGCCAGGTCCTCTGCTAGTTCTATATATATATAAAGAAGGATGTTTGTGGGTTTGTTTGTTTGTTTGTTTGTTTCTTATACAAATCTACAGTTTTATTCCGATCTGGATGAAATTTTGCATACTTGACCTTCAAAGCATAAGGAAGGTCACTGTCTACCTCAGATTTCGAAAAAAAAAAATTATTGATAAAATATCGATATTCATGATAATGGCAAGGCATGCATATTAATGAGAAATATCTCATGACCAACAATGCAAGGCAAAGTATGTGCAACAATAGGTATCAACAATGGTATCAACATGCAATTCACAAACACTCTGCATGGACCAATAATATATATCTCATGACTGACAATGCAAGGCACAGTTTGTGCAATATAGATAAGTTTCAATTTGTAACAATGCATAGAATTCCTGTTATTCAGGTTTTCATTAGAAAATAGTTCCTAGTACTTAACAATTTCTTGAAAATCTTTAAAAATGATCAGTAACTGGAGATAATGGAGAGTTAGCAGACTATTGAGAAAGAGTGGAAAGACGACAGAGGAAGCACTCCTTTAGCTCCGTGATGTATTGAGCAAATGGGAAGCAAGTAAATAGAAGAATCGGCGACTGCTATTACACAAAGTGATGAATGGCCAAGTTTTGCTTCAAGACATCGAGAGAAGAGTGGGAATTGCAACAACATCAAGTGTACATCTAAAGTAAGATTACGCGAGTAAGAAATTCTTTAGACTAGCAGTGGCATCCTTGGAGAGATCCATCCATTGTGAGAGGTTCATTAAAGGTAATTTATATAAAATAAATGTTTTTGTGCTTAAGTCTGCACTCGATTATCCACTCCGAACCCCTGACAAAGTACCCCTCGTTGATGATCTTTGTTGTCAGTGCTGGTTTACAGTAAGGTGAGAGGAAGGCTCGTCAATTTTGGCACCCAACGTAGGGTGGATAATCCGGAATTTCTGAACTATCGAGGGAGGACAGTTGGCATAATAATAAGCAAGAATTTCCTGTAAGAATTGTACTGGTAACATTATAGGAGTAAGTAGGTAACTAAGGGATATGCCTGGAAACAAGGGGGATGCAGTAGCGTTGCACTAGAGTTTGCTGGATACACCGCTGCAGTGCCCACATTCGCCGGGGAGGATGACGGGATCAGTATCCCCGTCTTCCTGGCAAGTGTGGACAATATAGGTGCCTTGGCCCATTGGACTCCGATTTTTCAGTTAACTGTACTCAAGACTAAACTTAAGGGAAAAGCTACCAAGCACGCCGCAGAACATGAATTATTCGATGTGGAGGATTATGATCAACTGCGTGCGCATCTGGAGCGTGTGTTTGGGCGTATTAAATTACACGGAACTATTCTAAATAACTGCATGATACAGTTCAATGGCCAACAGAATCTGTCGCAGAGCTCGCCATGGAGTGATTTATTGGGGCCTACCCCATGTGGGCAGCCGGCACACTGCTGGGCGTTAATGGTATCCAATTCTCCAATGTATAAAGAAGCAGTCCTCGTAGCTCTGCGCTCGGAAGACCTAGAAAAGAAAAACAAGGGAGTAGCCATTGCGGAAGAGGCAGGGAGTAACAATGCGGGTGGTGAGAGTGTGCCCTCTCAGACTCGCGCTACTACTAAGCACGTGGTTGTGCAATAGTAGAGCCCCCTAAGGCTCCTGGGATGAGCTGTAAGTGTGGAGAGACCCTTAAGCGGCTGGAAAAATGGTGGAGGGCCTTGTCCAAGTGTCAACTAGTTGCACATGGAGTAGGATAAGGCTAAGGGACCTGTTACCCCATAGGCTCTGTCTGTAGGCACTGATTGTTTCTGCTGTGGACAGCCTGGGCATTATGCCTGTAACTGCCCTCAGCAGTTAGCCAGGGCACATAATGTCACTGCCGGAGCAGCGGCCAGTGAACCGATTTTAATGCAGAGTGGAGAGGGGGGATTGTGCATGACAATAGTCCACCTCCAGGGACAGCTGGTGTCTATGTTGATCTACACCGGGTCCCAAGTGTCAATGGTAGAAGCCGAAACATGTAACCAGCTCTCTTGTGTTCTGCTTCCAATAGCAGACCTGATGATCAAGGGGATCAATGGGAGCTGCCTGTGCCTGAATCGGGGAGTTTCAATGGCAGTTAATATCCAAGGCCATTTTGATATGGCAGTTAATACTCGTTTGCCGACTGCCCATATCATGGTATTCTGGGTAGCTCTAGGTTGCCGACTGCTTATATCATGCCCAAATATTCTTACGGGCATGACCTTCCATTGCACTTCTGTAGTGGCTGTGTGTAGCGCCAATGACCTATCTGGAGGGGAGGGTGTGCGACGTGGAATTAAGGATATCCCGGGGGAGCCAGTAAACTGTGAGCCTTTGGGAACGTTGTTGTTAAGGCGCCGTTGTCGTAGGCATAAGGGAAAACTGTGCCCTTCGGGAATGTTGGGGGAGGCAGTGATCAAACTGCCGGTTAACCCGTGAGCTAATGATGGCAAGCGACGGGCCTGTTGGATTGGGTTGTTACCTGTCCACGCCCAAAGCAAGTATGGGTGGCCCCGGGTTATGATGGTATAGTTTGGTGACACCAAGTGGGTCCCGCGAGAGAATTTGTGGGACAGAAAAGTCGAAAGGCACTGTCTAGGTGTAGGCCCAAACTACGAGCGAATGAAGGAGTTGGTGGTTGTGGTCCAAAGGAATACAATGGTATCATCAACACCCTCTAAACTCCAGACCGCAACGCTGTTTCTGATGATGCGTGCAACGTAACTTCCGGTAGTCCGTGATTCCAGCATGAACCAGGCTTGCTACGAACACGAGGAAGCTTATCGCTACGATTTTCTTGAGATCAAGGCTTATTATAATGTGTATTTTTTTTTTTTTTACCATTATTTGTACGATTTTTGCATTGAGTAAAGATGCCATACAGACGTTGTGTGACAAACTGTAACGGCAATTATGATAATGTACCAAAAGTGCAGGTGTTTTCATTTCCCAAAGATGAAGCATCGAAGAAGAAATGGTTGTGCTTAATTCCGAGAAATTTTGGCAAAAACGGACCGTTCAAAACATCAAGGGTAAGTGAATTTTATATACTGTATATATATTGTATTTAAAGTACTGTAGGCCTATCTTAGTGCAGAAAACAATACAAAATGAGGGTTCATGAAGTAACGATATCTTTACATGAAAAATAGTATGGTAATGGATTTAATTATAAATCAGCTATGGAAATGTTGACCTTTTCTATAAATGGAAAAACACTGCAATGTTTTACTTTTAAAAACATAAATCAGCAAGTCACTGATAATAAATATCCAGCGAATAATTATATCTGTATAGAACATTAAATACAAATTTAGTATATTCAAATATACGGTAATTTAAAATTTAATTCAGATGTGTATGCTTTCATAGTTTAATTTTTAAACTTTATTATTAATATTTCGTATTTTCTTCTCGTCGCATGTCATATCAAAATTATTGTACCTATCTATTTTTAGTACATTAATGATCTTATAATTCATGTATGCGATTACAGATTCAGATACTGTATAAATATACTAATACTATTACTGTATCATTATTTATTAATATGTATAGAGAAGTAGGGTCATGTTTTTTATTAAATGATTTAATTGATGGTTTCTTTTCACAACATTAAAAAATATTGGAAAAAAATTATGTGGATAGTAATAATTAAAGATATAAAAATAAAGAATGGTGAAAGAGTTTCTTGTATGATGGATTTCGGCTATATAGCATCTTCAGTGCTTTTCCTATGGTTCTAATTAAAATGCCAATTTATTTGAAGTATGTTATATTAATAGAATGAAAATAATGAAATTACAGATAATATTGTGAAACTTACAGTTTGGGATATTCTTTATAATGAAGAGGTTTTTTAAATTTTCTAATATGTTAGAAGAAACACAGTCTCCCAAAATAATCATAAACATTTCAAACAAACTAAAAAAAATCTACTAAAGAAACCAACTAAATCACTACTTATTAAAATTGAATATTCTATAAAACATACATTATAGATTTGTAACTAATATGTTATATTTTGCATTTTTCTTTTAGGTATGTGAAGCTCATTTCGAGGAGCATTTCATTGAAAAGTTTAGTGAATATTTTGATGAAAAAAGTGGCCAAAAGTTTGAAGTTCCTCGTCTAGCTTCAGGTGCTATCCCAACCATTTTTCCTGAGTGTGCAAGTTACCTGTCTAAGGCTACTGGTCCAAGTAGAACTTGTCCTGAAGTTAAGATACAACGAAAAGAAGAAGAATTTTTGGCTAAAACAATTGAGGAATCAACTAAACTCTCCTGTGAACTGGAAAGAAGAAATAAAATATCTTCTTTAACAGAACTCAGTGAATGTATAAAAAATGGTCCATTACCTGAAGACTGGACTGTCATATCAAGTGAATCATTTTTTTACAAGTGGAAGAATCTCCTTGTCCTACTGTTAAATATTCTGTTACTGTCAATGAGCAGATGAAATTGAGAGTGTTTTATTACAATGCTGAGGTGAAAACATTACCTGGGCTAACAATTCCTGACTGTGTGAATGATTTCAGATTCATTTTATCTGTTTTGGAAACAGTAACAAAAATCGAAAATATGAATACTAATTCATTCACTGATATCTTAAATGTCGTCACAACTTTACTTCAAAATTTAAGCCAGACCCTTCCAGAAGAAAAGCAGCATGTAATTCAATTCATCTCCGAGCAGATTCATCTTATTAATCATCGATCTCCTCGATATTCAGCTGTTATGACTGTATTTGCATCCCTTTTGTTTTCGATATCTACGCATGCCTACAAATTTCTACGCAGTTCCAATTACGTAATGTTTCCACATCCAGAAATTATTCGTATGAATACTTGTAGCAGATTTCACTTGTCACCTGAGAGTGATGGAACCAATGAATACTTTCTGTCATATATGAAGCAGCGTTCAAAATCACTAACCTGCGAAGAACAATATGTACCTCTCATAATGGATGAAATTTATATAAAGCCGTATTTTGATTATAAAGGTCGTGAGATTGTGGGAATGTCTCACAATAATGAAGAGGCAGCTACAACTGCTTTTGTGTTTATCATTGATTGGCTTGATACTTGGAGTATAAAAAAACAAGATACTGCAAAGTTCACAAAGGAAACCCACAGTGCATTAAAGCAGACTACTTATGCTTTGTTGGAAACTACACTGGTGGCCAAAAGTTTGGACCAACCATCAATGTCAAGAAAAACTGAATTTATACGAAAACTGTTTTACACCTACAACTCTAAGTAAATATGAAACAATATTCAGGGAAGAAACAAATTTATTTCTGCGTTGTTGGTTTCTTATTACCTAAAATCAAGAAGTTTGGACCACATTTGTATAACATAAAGGGAAAAAAGTATTACATCATTAACTAATGAATTATATTGATATTTGAGATCATTTTGACTCTACAATATTTGACAAACGACCTGAAATAGAATTAAATAAGCTTTTAATAACATTTGGCTTAACAGCTTTCTGAATGGCTGCTATTTGTTGTTCTCGAGATTTGTACTAAATGTTTTGGTAAATTTTTTGTTCCATGAGATGCTACACATTCTCAATAATATTGAGATCTCGATTTCAAGCAGTACAAGCAAAAGTGGAAATGTTATTGCTCTCAAAATAGGCTTTCACAACTCGTGCAGTATAGATTGCAGGACTGTCCTGCTGCTAAATCCATGGTTTTTGCTTAAACTAGACTTTGCACAAAGGGATGAACACATTATGAAGATCATCTTTATACTGAGCTGTTGTGCAATGTCCATGTATACTGTGAATCTTCAACTCTCCGTTGCTTCCAATGGCACCCAGAATCATCACTCCACTACCACCCATTTGCCGCTTAATTCGCAGTGGAACAAGTGTTTCTTTATCACGATGCTCTTCATAAGAAGCTATATTATCAGGACCATCCAAACTGATTCGTTTTTCATCAGAAAACACAACCAATTGGAAGTCTGTGTTTTCACGCAGATGTGTCATAGCAAACTCCAGTCTCTCCTGCATGTGTTTCTGTGTTAGTGGCAACTTTTTGGGTATAATTTCATAGGCAAAGTTCTGAGCACGTAGTTCGCTGCGAATTGTTCTTCTTGAGGCAGCAAGTTGCAAATTAAGTTTGACTTGTGTGGTGTTGACTACATGCCCAGATGTAATATCATGTCTAACATGTCTCTTAATTTTTGATTTGTCTCTTCGTGCACAAGGTCGTCCTATTTTCCAATTAACATTTTTAACAATTCTGATAAAGATTTGTAGCTCACACGAGAGATTTCAGTAACTTTTTTGAAGTTTGTAAATTGCTTGTTAAAATTTCTAATCCCCCCTCGTTGGCTTTCAGTTAACATTGTACAATACATAAGATGGTTTTAGTGTTCACCACACAAGACGATGACTTGTAATATGCAAATTATTTGCATGTTTGTGATATTGGTCCAAACTTTTGGCCAGTCTTATTTTGATTTAAGGTAATAAAAAAGCAACGACATAGAAATAAATTTGTTTCTTCCCTGAATATTGTTTCATGTGTACTTAGAGTTGTAGATGTAAAACAGTTTTCGTATAAATTCAGTTTTTCTTGAAATTGCTGGTTGGTCCAAACTTTTGGCCACCAGTGTAAGTAGATACTGTATTGAAAAGCTTGGATTAAAATATGTACTTTTGGGAAAATTCCAAACTGACTGTCTTGAAAACCGATTTGGACAATATCATGTATCGATATGACAGATATTTAAATCCGAGAAAAAGCTAAGGATTCAAAGTACACTTCCAGTGTTTCATATTGAAGAATTACAGTGTAATTCACAGAAATTCAGTGCAATTTGATAAAAACATTGTTAAGGAATTTCCTCTTAATATGACAACTGCAAATTTAGATAGCATCTCAAATCACATGCAAGTAATAATTTATGTGGCAGGCTATTGCTCATTCTCAACTGCTAAAGCAATGAAGTGTGAAGCATGGAAGAATAATCTTATTCTTAACAGAGAACTTGAATTTGAGAACCATGACTATAAGTATATAAGGAACTTTGATAGAGGCAGCCTTAAATATCCAATGTTACCTGTGATTAATTGTGTTTTATATACAGAATTAGTTATAATAAAATTAACATCACAATTCATGTCAAAATTTTCATGAATTAAAAAACCAGCGATCTTCAAGTTTCAAAGAACTACCCAGTGATCGTGGTACTGTTGAAGAGGAGTGGCAGTTGTTTAAAACTGCTGTGATTACTTCGGCTGCTTTGTGCTGTGGTCGTAAGCGGCTGAGTGTGGCGCAGGGCGGTGAGAAAAGGACTGCATGGTGGAACGGTGAAGTCCAAGAAGCTGTCAAGGCAAAGAAGGAAGCTTATTTGCTATGGCTTGCAAATAAGTCAATTTCGAGTCGAGTGCGGTACACTGAGGCGCGAAAAGCAGCAGCAAAGACAGTATCAACAGCTAAAGCCGAGGCCTGGGAGAAGTTCGGGGAGAAATTGGAGGCAGACTATGGTTCGGCAAACAAGGTGTTCTGGCAGACCGTGCGCCACCTCCGTGGAAAGAAGAGTTCAGATGGGAGGCTTCTGAAAACGGAGGAGAGCGTATTGCATAGGTGGAAGGAATACTTTGCATCTCTTCTTAATCCGGTGACAACAACAACTGAGGCATACGAGGTGCACCTTGGAGTGGAGAATAGTCACGGTAGTATCACTGAAACAGAAGTCAGATGGGCAATTAAGTCCCTGAAGACTGGCAAAGCTGCAGGTGATGATGAAATCCGCTCCGAGATGTTAAAGGCCTTAAATCAGGATGGTATCCTGTGGCTGACTCGAGTGTGTCAGGTTGCTTGGATATCTGGACAGGCCCCTAAGCAATGGCAGACAGGAATTGTGATCCCTATCTTCAAAAAGGGAGATCAGAGAGATTGCAACAACTATCGAGGCATCACTTTGCTCAGCATTCCTGGGAAAGTGTACGCTAAGTGTCTGGAGAAGAGAAGTCGGGAAATAGTCGACTCCAAACTGTCGGGGGAGCAGTGTGGTTTCCGACCTGGCCGAAGCACGACGGATCACATCTTTGCTCTAAGGCAAATCTTTGAGAAATCCTGGGAGTATGCAAAAGAGGTCTACACTTGCTTTGTGGACCTCAAAAAAGCATATGACAGGGTTCCTCGGGAGAAGCTCTGGCAAGTGTTGCAAGAGTATGGAGTGGATGGGCAATTACTGGTTGCTATCATGTCTCTGTACGAAAGCTCTGAGATGTGTGTCCGGATAAATGGCATTAAGTCAAGACCGTTCACCGTGGGTGTTGGACTCCGCCAAGGGTGCGTACTGTCGCCCATCTTGTTCATTATCTTTATGGACTGGATAGACAGGGGCAGCCGAGGCGATGAGCGTGTTTGTGTGGGCGACTGCCTGGTGGAGAGGTTGCTCTTTGCGGACGACCTTGTCCTGCTTGGGTCTTCTCGCGCGAACCTTCAGCATGCACTAGACCGGTTTGCAGCCAAATGTGAAGAAGCTGGGATGAAGATCAGTGTGGCTAAAACCGAAGTACTGGTTCTTCAAAGACAGCCTGCTCAGTGCGCTCTCCATGTTAGGGGAGCCTCATTGAGACAGGTGGAGAAGTTCAAGTATCTCGGGATTGCATTCACGAGTGATGGACGGCAGGAGAAAGAATTGGATGCTCGGATCGGTGCAGCAAGCTGTGTC
>JAHWFO010054229.1:0-14493 GCA_023313115.1 Rhysida immarginata
AAGACCTGCCAGTCTGCTTTATTCAATTTCCAACGTGGTAGAGGGTTGGAAAAAGTAGAAGAGCTCAGGGAAATATTTATCGGGAAATGCTCACTGCCATGTAAATCTGAGAATACGCTCCAGGCTAAGTTAGGTGTAAAAGATGAAGAGGATATAGATATATCGATTCATGGCAAAGAGCCGTTGGCTGAGTGGAGGAATGTTGGAGAGCCATCGTTTAACAAATTGATGTTAAAAGCATTCAAAACTTTTTCTATCATATATCTTCTTTCAGAGAGCTTTATAGACCCCCAAATGGGGTTATGGGCGTTAAAATCACCCAGAACTAGAAAGGGGCTTGGAAGTTCACACAGTAGAGATGACAAAGATATTTCGTCCGTATATTGATCCGGAGGTAGATACAGTGAACAAACAGTTAGAGGTGAGAGGTCTTTGAATAACACTCTAACTGCTACCGCCTGAAGATTCGATGTTAAATTAATGGTAGTAAAAGGCAAGGATCTTTGAACTAAGATGGCAACACCGCCACAGGCTTTATTTCCCATTGTATAATCCTTCCTTATAAAATTAAACCCTTTTAGGGTCGGATACTAGGATGGCAAAAGGAACGTTTCTTGCAAAGCCAATAAGGAGAAGGAGAACTTATTGGCAGAAGAATCCATTAAGGTTCCATTGTAACAGTGCCATGTTGAAGGTTTTAAGATGTAGGTTTAAACTCCCGAGATAACTCCATCTCCTCAAAAGGAGACACTTGTATGTTTAATGGGAAGTCTGGCCCTCCCCCCAGAACTGGAGAGTTTGATGTAGTCTCTACTACATGTTTTTTGGAGGGGTCAGAGGAAGGTGACATCTCTGACGAGCGTTTCTTCCCATCTTCTCTCTCCGAAGTTTTTGGAGGAGTTCTAGGTGGTGCAATTGATTTCGAAGTCCGACTAGTGCTAGCAGATGGTTCTGTGGAAGTGGAAGTGGAAGTTCCACAAGAAAAGTTTGCAATACTCAAATCAGTCATTGTTTCAACTGACTTAACAGAAGGACGACTCTTAACCACTGCTGCATAGTTACGGACTTCATTCTAGATATGTAAATGAGACGATTCCATTGAATCATTGGGGGTTGTAGAGGCATGATTGATAAAGCTAATCAGCATTGTCCACAATATTATGACTCCAAGTTGGAGTGTCCACGCTTTTTTGATTTGTTATTTTTTGTTTGAATTTTTAAAAATAGTTGTAGTACATATTTTGCTCTGATTTTTTACAGACGTACATAACAGATCCAAAAGTACATTAGATTAAAAATTTACACTTGTCAAACACTATTTTCAATTATTTGTACACCGACAAATGTAAACTTTTCTCTAAAAACAGAGTGTCCACGGTTTTTGACTCTGACTCGTATATATTTATATATATTAAAATTAATATATATAATCTTATATTTAATCTTTATATTAATCTTATATATTATTAATATATAAACTTAATTTTATATATTAATATATCAATCTTATATATTAACATTATTTAATACTTAATCTTATATAATTGTTAAAAAAAAAATTTTATAACATGCCGCATTTTTTTTTGAAAAGTAACATTGTTTGGCTTGTTAATGGTGCAAATTAATTAATATCTAGGAATATTGTTTCATTTTGACACTTAAAAAGACTTGATCAGCTGTAGGTCTGTGCATAAGTAAACACAATTGTTTCCAAGGTTTTCCCTCGCTAAAAGCGCCCTCACGTGAGAAGTCGTAGAACTAAGACGGTCTTTCCATTGAAATCGTGTCGATTGAACAGGCTGTTACCTATATAGTAGGCTGTGGGTGGCACAGACTGAATCGTTCTCTGAGGAGCTGCTAAGTCTGACATCTCCCTGCAATGACCTTCGTTCAAAGCTGGGTAATCAATCACCTTTCCTAGATTCCCAAGGACTAATACGTGTGGGAGGAAGACTGCGTAATTCAAATTTCGCTCCTGCCAAGAAATATCCTGTGCTTCTCTCGGGCAAGCATCCATTTTCTGAGCTACTTGTGGAGGCAGAGCATCTTCGACTCCTTCATGCTAGCCCACAGCTTCTACTGTCCGACAGAAAGTTTAAAAACCCACCGTTTATGGGCCAAAAGTTTTAAAAAATCAGATGAAAAAAATTTATAAAAACTTGAATGACAAAGATGGAAAAACAATAAAAATTATGACTATGAGATTTTAAAATCACTAATAAATTTAAAAGCACACATTTTTCCTCAGGGTTCTCTTCACATCGCAGAAAAAGAAGTTGAAAAGCCGAAAGCTTTACGAGAAAATCCCAGCCGTTCACAAGTGGAAAAAGATTATTACGTTGGATGAAATATGACTCTACCTACGCTGCGCAGTGGATTTCTGCGCTGTCGGGATGTTCAAGAGAGCCCTCAGGAAGCGACGGTGCAGAACTTTGACTGGACTTTGGGAACCTTCGCAAGAGGGATCTGACAAATTGGACCTCGTAGCCCTCAGAACTAGCCTTGTATCCTGGAAATACCGGGCGAATCAGATAGAAATGACTAAAATCAGAAAAACAAATATGTATTGTTAGATTAAAATTCAAAATATAAAATCATTTCCATAAAAACTGAAGGACCTTCAGTATCTTCTTTAGAGCTGGTCGGTACTGAATTTCATTTACTGCGAGGTCAAGCTCTTTATCAAATTAATCAAACAAATTAAACCAAGATGTAAGTTAGAAGCTCTTTATTAAACGGGCACTGTTGGAAGTAGCCGTGCTGGATTCGGCCGTCGGCTTCATTTCTGATACTTTTCTCGTTACGGTAGCTTCCCGTTCTTGAGCCACTCAAAAATGTTCATTTGGATTTGCCATTCTGTTAGAAAACAACTGTAGTGATCGTTATCCAACTGATCAACAAGAGTTACCTTAAGACTTCATGAGTTACCATGGGCCTTTCGATTCGACTATTTAGAGGGAAAAAACCCTACATTGAAACAAATACTCGCTTATTATTAAACAAACTTACTGATTTAGAACTTTGGCTTTAGACATCAGACATACAAGTTTGTTCTCTGGTGGAAACGTGGTTAACCCCGGATGTTGATTCTGATTTATAGAGCAAATCGACCTATAGAGGAGGAAGTGTGGCTCTCTTAATCAAAAGCCAGATTAAAGCGATGGCGATTTTAAGTGCTTCCAATCAAGGATATGACTATTATTTAGTCGAATTATCGTTGCTTGTCACATCTGTCATCTGAGACCGATTGTCCATAGGCCAACACGAATACCTACTAAAATACCAACGATAATCGACCAAATCTTCGTTCCAAATAAATGGAATACGGAAGATATCTTACTAATGCGTTTACTAAAAACAATATGCGTATCACATCCTGTATCACCCCAATGGAATCAGATACTTTAACTCATGTTTGGGGAGAAGGATTACCAGTTCGATGTACGTCGTGTGACTAAGAGTTCGCACACAGAATATCTGTGACTGTCTCTAAAAAAAACTTTAAACATTCACCTACAATTCTGTAACAAGTAACATTAAATATCTTATATGTGTGACTGTTTTATAATGCGTTGAAGTGTATACTTATTTATGAATCACCCTTTATATAGAGTTCATGCTTTGTTAAATATACATTTGATTTAAGTTACATTATTAGGGAATGTGTATGTAAAGATTGATGGGAGATGAATGGTATAATATTATGTATTCTGAATTATAAATTATGAAGTATGTAAAATGTATACTCTTGTGAGGATTGTATTATGAAATTTTGATGCATTGTTTATGTTATGTAATTTGTTTAAGGGGTGCTTTGCTTGGATGTGTAATTATTTGATATTGCCTTTAGGTAATAAACTTACATTCACCTAGGGGACCTGATGTTGATATTGAAGTACGTTTTAAACTTAATGTTAAAGAGTCTGTTAAGATCTTGGGCTTGAAATTTGAGAAAGATAAAAATAAAAAATGTAATTACTTGGATTTATAGAAGAAGGTTGAACAATGGATGTGTAATCTAAAGCCTTTATATAACAGATTACAACTTAAAGATAAGGTAGATTTAGTAACCCAATGGTCTGATGCCTAAAAATAGGTTCGCATTAGAAATTGTGTAACCTCCATCAAAGTGTTTAAGGAAAATAGTGGGTATGATCAGTAGTTGGATCCATGGTGGTGGTAGGTGGGCTAAGCGTGAATTTGTATATTCAGAAGTTGATGATGGAGGTTTGGGACTAATTAATTTGAATAACCTGCGGACCTATTTAAGATTAATATTTATAAAAGAATCTGTGTGGGCATCTAACTCCTTGTATTTTGATGAGGTGTTTTATATGATAGTAAATAATAAGAATCCTTTTGTAAATAAATGCATCAGAGAGGAATTACAGATTTTACCAAGTTTTTACAAACATTGAGATGATTTTATGTTCAATGGAAAAAGTTTTTTCTAATTGTAGAGTATGGGAAGATAAAGGACAATAGAGTTGTGAACGGTAATTTATGTCAACAAAACGGTGTCACCATGGTATCAAATTAAAGTTTGAAGGAGTAAAACTGGTATGCAAGGATACTAGAAAAGCTATGGTGAAGATAAGAGAAAAAACAAGGAGTGGTTGGGTGAACCAACAGAAGAAGATTGTCTACACTTAGAATAACGTATTCCTGTCAGTACAAAATAATGTCACGTGGAAATTTAGGAAGAAAGCGGATTTACCCCTGGATTTCTTTTTAAAACTGGGAAAAGAAGCTCTCCGAATTGTGTACTATGTGGAGTGGTGGGGAATAAAGAGCATTTGCTGTTTTGTTGTAGAGGTACCCACATAGAATTAAGTTTTGTTATAGATTTGATCACATATAAATCAAATCAAATCAAGTTTTGTTATAGATTTGATAACCCTGAGTGGATGCCCCCTTACCGTGGGTCAGGGGTTTGGGTGCTTCAGGGATTCTGTGAGCTATGCTGGTTGTAGCACGGCTACTTTAGGGTCACCCTTAGCAGAAAGGTCATGGTTGAGAAGTGAGACGAAGAGTATCCAAACAAACATATATCTCATGATGTCGACGAATGAGAGAATTCATACTGCCTCGGGTGTGGCGCAGGTTAAAGTCACCCGCGTTCGGGAGTTAGGCAGAGGCTCTCGTTCGAAAAATAGTCGACAGTCTCCCGGCTGTTATCTCGGAGCAATGCCTCCGAGAAGCCCCACCAGTGCACTCGCTATGCGCTTGGGGAAACAGTCGGGGGCAGCGCATGCCTTTACCCAGGAGGAGAAACGGGGAAAGCGACAACGGGATCGGGTGCTGTCAATTGGCACTTGGAACGTATTCTCCATGACAGGAAAGGAATCAGAGTTAGTGGAGGAAGCCAAACGGTATCGACTGGATATCATAGGTATTACCTCTACGAAACGTCCAGGTTCTGGAACTGTGGACTTAGAAGGAGGGTGGAAGCTTTTCTACTCTGGTGTCGACCCTAACATGACTGCCCAGGCGGGAGTGGGGATACTCACAAGTCCCCGGCTGGCAGATTATGTTGCAGATTGGACCCCCTTAGGTGGAAGACTATGTCTCCTGAGGCTTCAGATAGGGAAACGGTCTCCTCTCTATTCGTTGCATATGCTCCGAATGCAGTCACAGAGTACCCACTTTTTTCTAGATGAAGTTGATGCTGCTCTTAGCAGGAGAGGGAGTGCAGATTCTGTCATCCTGATGGGCGACTTCAATGCACACGTAGGGGCTGATGACCAAACGTGGAGAGGCGTGATTGGGAGGAATGGTGACCCTGATTTAAATGCGAATGGGAGGTGCTTGTTGGATTTCTGTTGCAACAATGGACTTTCCATCACAAACACCTTCTTCCAGCACAGGGATGTCCATAAGTATACCTGGTACAGGGATGCAATGGACCAGAAGTCACTGGTTGATTTTGTAATTGTTTCAGCCGACTTATTCCGATCAGTGTGAGAAGAGGGGCAGAACTATCAACTGATCACCACCTTGTAGTCTGCACTTTGTGGTTCTCTGAATCCATGCCAACCAAGCGAAATACTAGGTTCAGACAAACTTGGCGCATCAAATGGGAGGCATTGGAGGATAAAGCTGTGAGGAAGACCTTTGCAGATAACATATCTTCAAGTTTCAAAGAACTACCCAGTGATCGTGGTACTGTTGAAGAGGAGTGGCAGTTGTTTAAAACTGCTGTGATTACTTCGGCTGCTTTGTGCTGTGGTCGTAAGCGGCTGAGTGTGGCGCAGGGCGGTGAGAAAAGGACTGCATGGTGGAACGGTGAAGTCCAAGAAGCTGTCAAGGCAAAGAAGGAAGCCTATTTGCTATGGCTTGCAAATAAGTCAACTTCGAGTCGAGTGCGGTACACTCAGGCGCGAAAAGCATTAGCAAAGACAGTATCAACAGCTAAAGCCAAGGCCTGGGAGAAGTTCGGGGAGAAATTGGAGGCAGACTATGGTTCGGCAAACAAGGTGTTCTGGCAGACCGTGCGCCGCCTCCGTGGAAAGAAGTCTTTTTCATCACAAACTATTAAGAGTTCAGATGGGAGGCTTCTGAAAACGGAGGAGAGCATATTGCATAGGTGGAAGGAATACTTTGCATCTCTTCTTAATCCGGTGACAACAACAACTGAGGCATACGAGGTGCACCTTGGAGCGGAGAATAGTCACGGTAGTATCACTGAAACAGAAGTCAGATGGGCAATTAAGTCCCTGAAGACTGGCAAAGCTGCAGGTGATGATGAAATCCGGTCCGAGATGTTAAAGGCCTTAAATCAGGATGGTATCCTGTGGCTGACTCGGGTGTGTCAGGTTGCTTGGATATCTGGACAGGCCCCTAAGCAATGGCAGACAGGAATTGTGATCCCTATCTTCAAAAAGGGAGATCAGAGAGATTGCAACAACTATCGAGGCATCTCTTTGCTCAGCATTCCTGGGAAAATGTACGCTAAGTGTCTGGAGAAGAGAAGTCGGGAAATGGTCGACTTCAAACTGTCGGGGGAGCAGTTTGGTTTCTGACCTGGCCGAAGCACGACGGATCACATCGTTGCTCTAAGGCAAATCTTTGAGAAATCCTGGGAGTATGCAAAAGAGGTTTACGCCTGGGTTGTGGACCTCGAAAAAGCATATGACAGAGTTCCTCGGGAGAAGCTCTGGCAAGTGCTGCAAGAGTATGGAGTGGATGGGCAATTACGGGTTGCTATCATGTCTCTGTACGAAAGCTCTGAGATGTGTGTCCGGATTAATAGCATTTATTGTGGATGTTGGACTCCGCCAAGGGTGCGTACTGTCGCCTCTCTTGTTCATTATCTTTATGGACTGGATAGACAGGGGCAGCGATGAGCGTGTTTGTGTGGGCGACTGCCTGGTGAAGAGATTGCTCTTTGCTGACGACCTTGTGCTCCTTGGGTCTTCTCGCACGAACCTTCAGCATGCCCTAGACCGGTTTGCAGCCAAATGTGAAAAAGCTGGGATGAAGATCAGTGTGGCTAAAACCGAGGTTCTGGTCCTTTCAAGACAGCCTGCTCAGTGCGCTATCCATGTTAGGGGAGCCTCATTGAGACAGGTGGAGAAATTCAAGTATCTCGGGATTACATTCACGAGTGATGGACGGCAGGAGAAGGAATTGGATGCTCGGATCGGTGCAGCAAGCTGTGTCAAGCGTGAACTGTGGCGATCTGTGGTAACGAAACGCGAGCTGGGTAACAAAGCCAAGCTCTCCGTCTTCAAATCTATCTTTGTCCCCATTCTCACCTATGGTCATGAGGCTTGGGTAATGACCGAAAGAGTGCGATTGCGGGTACAAGCGGCCGAAATGAGATTTCTGAGAGGTGTGGCAGGTGTTACCCTACTAGATAGAGTGTACAGCAGCACAATAAGGGAATCTTTAGGTGTTGAGCCGCTACTTCTCCGCATTGAGAGATCTCAGTTGCGCTGGTATGGCCACGTGACACGGATGCCGCAAACTAATCTCCCTAGGCAGTTGTTATTTTCCAAGCCGATGGGTAAGAGACCAAGGGGTTGGCCTAGAACCAGGTGGCTAGACTACATGGAGAATCTGGGTTCGAGTCGCTTGGATATTACCAGGGAGGACATGCGCCTGATGGCGGAAGATCGCGATCGCTGGAGATCCTCCATAGGGCTGCTGCCCCCGCGACCCTAACGGATAAGCGGGTTTGAAAAGTAAGTAAGTAAATTAAGTATAAATTTGATGCAACATATAGTTACCGTCAGAATCAACTAACACCTCCAAGTGAGGAAATTTAGAAGTACGCAGTGAGGCAGGCGACCTCATTTCCAGCAGACACAATATTGAAAGGGTATGTCAAAGCAAGCATTTTTACTTGTCACGCGTTAAAATTTTGTATTCGTGTAAAATTTTCTTTAATTTCTAGAGATATTTAGATGGTGAATCAAGCAGAAAAAGATTAATTGAAAAGTTGAAATGATTTAATTCCACGTGTGCGATAGGCGGTTTGCTGTGGGTCCGATAAAAAGCTGGATGTTAAGTATCTAAGGAAATAGGAATTAGCGTTTACTGGATGTAATTGTTAATATCATTATTACAAGCATTTCCCCCATCGAACTCTTTTGTTTGATGCTTCGGATCACCTTCCTACGACGAGTTGTAGAGTTAGTATTGTTTGATGTCCCGCCCCCCTTTTTCCCCCAAGAAAAAGGAATCAGTTTTAATAGCCAGTCTCGATCATTTGGGTTTCCGGGTCCGAAACAAGATTACCTTTATATTCTAGCTGAGAAAAGGATTAGCAGTTTTGTTTTAACAGATCAGGAATACATTGAAGAAAATCTTTAAATAATGCATGTTATTTATTTGCCTGCAGCTTTTAAACAGTTACAATGTAAATAACAAAATTAATAAAATGATATCACAATTAAATGATGTACAAGTGACTTAATTCATTGGGAAAAAAACCTTTCAGAATGAAAATTGAAATTCTTTAATGGCTACGAAAAACCATAACAGAAACATAAAATGTATTATGAGCATTCAGTTAAAATTTAAAAAATGAACTTTAACACTGGTGATGACAAATTTACAATGTATGTGGTACAAACATACTAAAAAATATCAATCAAAGGTCCCAGGCATTTTTTTTTTAAATAATTGAAATACTTTCAGACTCGAGATGACTCATTTTACATGCACTCTTGCATCTGAAATTTCAGTCGATTGAAAACCTTCATTTTTAGAAACTTTAACTGATGCTGTTTGCTTTGCTAAGGAACATAGTCAATTCTGGTAGAGCAACTCTTATGACAATCTTACTTATAACGTATGTAAGTTAAGTATGACATTTCACACACATTGGGCGTTCCTGCAGCTAGCCACCTGCCTCACTGCACCGTCATTACTGCTGGACCGACAATAGCGTCACTCGACCTTGATGGTAGTTGTCCGTGACCATAGGTGCTGATTTAGATGTATTGGAAAATATAATAAAATTGGAGTGTATAAGGAGATGAAGATTAAATGTAAGATATTAGTTAACGAAATTATAGTAATAGTTCTATCAGTAATCCAGAAGTCCATAATTGCATGGGAACACAATCCTAACTTTTCTTAATATGGTCTTCTGATAAAAAGTATAGTAATATTTTATTATGAGGAGAAGGAAATGTATAAAAGAAATAACAGAATTCAAGACTTTTGAAAAAAAATGATCTTTTATATGGAATTTTGTGAGAGTTTCATTTTGGGGGAAAGAAACTGGATAATTTTGTAACTTATTATATTTAAGATAGCATGTTTGTTTGTAATTGTGGACGGATCATTTGTTTAAGAATTTTATATGTTTATGCGAACTTTTGGTGTGTATTGAATAATATTGCTTTAATTTCATTGTTTGTTTTTTTAAGTTTGTGTTTGTCATTTATTAATTTGGTGTTGTAATTTATGTGTTTTGGTTTGATTGAATGGTAGAGAGAATTTTTATAGTATATAGTAATTTTTTTAGTATATTTGTAAATATTTTATTTTTGATATTCTATTTATAAATAGTATTTGTAAATAGTGTAATTATTTTTGATTTAATGTTTTTGTATTTAAACGTTAACATTTATTATTTATATGGTTGATTTTTTTTATTAGAAGGATTAATGTGTTGGTGTAATTCTTTATAGGGTTTAGAGTTTATACACTGAGTGAGCATATTATTATCTCGTTGGGCCACCTTTTGCCTTTAATACTGCAGTGATTCTTCGTGGCATTGATTCTACGAGATGTTGGAAGGTGGGTGGAGGAATTTGACACCATGTCTGATGGATAGCACTGTCTAGTTGTGTTAGATTGGACGGTGGTGGATCCAACTGTCTGATGGTTCGTTCGACTTCGTCCTACAAATGCTCAATTGGAGTGAGATCTGGGGATTGTGGGGGCAACCGGAGTACGGTAAAGTCCCCCTCATGTTCCTGGAACCACTCCTGCACAATACGAGCTCTGTGGCATGACGCATTGTCTTGCTGGAAGTAGTCATCTCCATTGGGGTACGCCTTCAACATGAAAGGGTGGACTTGATCGGCGACGATACGGAGTATGCTGTGCCATCCAGACGTGTGACTCGTCAGACCACATGGTTTGTTTCCACTGCTCGGTAGTTTTGGAGGCCCCTGATTAAGGTCAGCAGTGATTTGATGCACAGTTGCCCTTTTGTTATCCTTTACCAGTCGTGACAGTCTCAGTTCTGTCCGATATTCAACCATCCGAGAGCGGCCACAATGCGAACGTTCAGACCCCGTCTTCTGGTTAACCGTCCATTCTTTAAATACTTTAGCGACTGCTGTTCTTGAGCACCCCACGGATGCTGTTGTTTCTCTGATACTCGCTCCATAGCTCCGAGCACCTGCAATCATCCCGCGTTCGATAAAGTGGGAAGCTTTATTTTCGTACTTGACGATATTTGAAAGGGTGATTATGGTCAATACGTTAATTATCCCCAAAATAATTTAAGTTTTAAAAGTTACTGAACCTCCACGTAAGTGGATTGAACGACTTCATGGTTGTCTTTTAAGATGGATCAACGCAAACAGAAGGTGGATGATGAAGCGAGTATATTACGATTCTATTCACTTGGGTGGATTGGGATTATCCCATTTAGGATTAGTACGGTTAGTACTGAGAGCCTCTTATGTAATCCAAATAATTTGGGTAAGTCGTCAACATAACTTTGTTTTCCCCTTAGTTGTTAACAGAAAGAATCCCTTTTTTGATTCGATCACCTAGAGGGAAGTTAAGGCTTTACCTAGTTTTTGTCGTCAGGTTTGTAAGTGGTTTATGCAAGGAAGATTTTGGAGAGTGACTAAATCTTGCCAGAAAATTCGAAGATGTCCAAAAAGTATGGACTTATCTATATGCGTCAACAGAAGTGCACACAAACTAAATGTGGTATATAAAGGGAAAATCAGTCAAAAAAATCCTAGGGTTTTAACTGTAGGTTTAACCGATTTGATTAATGATATTGGAAGAGAAAATAAAATAACTCCTGTATGTAGTAATTTAAACATGCAAAACATCGCTCAAAGATGTTACAAATTTAGAAATGGTGGGGGTGTGAACCCCACATTTCTATACAAGATAAAAAAAAAACGGCACAAACCAGACCATAGTGTCGACCTTGAGCCCGTCAAGAACGTTCATTTCGAGTTGCCATTTCCGTTAGGAAGCAACTGTAGAGATCGTAATCCAGCTCGTACTTCATGAGTTAGCATGGCCTATGGGCCTTTCGATTCGACCATTTAGAGGGGAAAACCCCTACACTGATGCAAATACTTGCTTATTATTTAAATAACTTACTTATTTAGAACTTAGACTTCAGATTGGTAGAAACGTGGTTAACCCCGGATGTTGATTCTGATTTAGAGAGCGGACCGACATATAGAGGAGGAGGTGTGGCTCTCTTAATCAAAAGCCAGATTAAAGTGACGGCGATTTTAAGTGCTTCCAAGCAAGGACGTGACTATTATTTAGCCGAATTATCGGTGCTTCTCACGTATGTCATCTTAGACCGATTGTCTATAGGCCAACACGAATAACTACTAAAATAGCAACGATAATCGACCAAATTTTCGTTCCAAGTAAATGGAATACGGAAGAAATCTTACTAATGTGTTTACCAAACTGTGATCATTAATCAACTGAGGTTATGTTTTTTGAGAATTCACTCAATATTAACATGAGATTTATATCAAGAACCTTAAAGAATTATTTTGATTTTAATTCCTTTGATTGGTTTTACGTCAGAAAACTAATTGACTTACATTACTGGTCTCAATTCTGTGAGTGCAGGAATGACTATTAAAACAACTTTACCTTGCATTGTTGTTCATGAGATATTTCTCATTAATATGCCTTGCCATAATCATGAATATCGTTTTTATATCAATAATTATTATTTTTTCGAAATCTGAGGTAGACAGTGACCTTCCTACTGCTTTGAAGGTCAAGTAGGCAAAATTTCATCAAGATCGGAATAAAGCTGTAGATTTGTATAAAAAACAAACCCCACAAACGAACATCCTTCTTTATATATCCAGTCTAGCAGAGGATCCGGCGTTGCCCGGGATAATTACGCTTGTAAGTAAACAGAACAACCTCAAAAAGCTAAATTAAACCTCCAAATTGGTTAAATAATAACTCAATTACTGCAATATAGAGCGAAGGGACTATCCATTCTAATAAAAATCCGAAAGACAGGAATTTACCTCTTCACTGAAAATATCCATTCTAGGTGATATACCGGAACTTGATTTACCGAAAAAATAATTTTTAAAGGCTCACAATGGATGGACCTCTCCAAGGATGCTTTCTAGTCTAAATAATTTTTTACTCGCGTAATCTTACTTTAGATGTACACTTGATGTTGTTGCAATTTCCTTTCTTCTTTCGATGTCTTGAAACAAAAATTGGCCATTCATCACTTTGTATAGTCTAGCGGTCGCCGATTCATCTATTTACTTGCTTACCATTTGCTCAATACAGCACGGAGCTACAGGAGTGCTTCTTTTATCGTCTTTCACTCTTTCTCAATAGTCTGCTAACTCATTATCTCCAGTTGCTGATCATTTTTAAAGATTTTCAAGAAATTGTTAAGTACTAAGAATTCTCTTTTCTAAGAAAAGCCTGAATAACAGGAATTGTATGCATTGAATTCTATATTGCACAAACTTTGCCTTGCATTGTTGGTCATGAGACATATATTGTTGATCCTTGCATAGTGTTGGTGCATTGCGTGTTGACACCATTGTTAATACGTACTATTGCACAAAGTTTTATTTGCATTATTGGAAAGATTGCTTTAACATTACATCATCATTCTGTGCTCATTGTTATTGGTGAATTGCGCGTTGATACCATTGTTGATGCGAACACAATGGGCCTATTGTTGCACAAACTTTTCCTTGCATTGTTGGTCATGAGATATATATTGTTGATTCATGCAGTGTGTTTGTGAATTGCGTGCTGATGCCATTGTTGATACCTATTGTTGCACAAACTTTGCCTTGCATTGTTGGTCATGAGATATTTCTCATTAATATGCCTTGCCATAACCATGAATATCGATTTTTTATCGATATTTATTATTTTTCCGAAGTCTGAGGTAGACAGTGACTTTCCTCATGCTTTGAAGGTCATGTATGCGAAATTTTATCAAGATCGGAATAAAACTGTAGATTTGTATAAAAAACATACAGACCCACAGACAAACAGACCCACAAACATCCTTCTTTATATATATATAGAAGACTAGCAAAGGTACCCGGCGTTGCCCGGGATAATTACACTTGAATGTAAACAGAACAATCTCAATAAATTAAATTAAATTTTGCAATATCTTAAAAATAAACACATGAAAATGCTTAGAATTAATACAGTAAAAATTCTTAATGAAAATTCGAAAAAAATCTTTTTAAAGGCTCACAATAGATGGACCGCTCCAATAATTTCTTACTCAGGTAATCTTACTTCAGATGTACACTTGTTGCAATTTCCACTCTTCTCTCGCTGTGTTGAAGCAAAATTTGGCCTTTCATCACTTTGGGTAGTCTAGCGTTCGCCAATTCTTCTATTTACTTGCTTCCCATTTGCTCAATACAGCACGGAGCTAAAGGTTTGCTTTCTCTGTCGTCTTTCCACTCTTTCTCAGTAGTCTGCTAACTCTTCATTATCTCCAGCTACTGATCCTTTTTAAAGATTTTCAAGAAATTAAGTACTAAGAACTCTCTTTTCTTAGAAAAACCTGAATAACAGAAATTCTATGCATTGTTACAAATTGAAACTTATCCATATTTCATCATCATTTTATGTTCATTGTTATAATTCTTGGAAAGGATTGCTTTATCATTGCATCATCATTTTCAGCTCATTGTTATTGGTGAATTGCGTGTTGAAACCATTGTTGATACCTATTGTTGCACAAACTTTTATTTGCATTGTTGGTCATGAGATATATATTGTTGGTCCGTGCAGAGTGTT
>JAHWFO010054242.1:0-10125 GCA_023313115.1 Rhysida immarginata
GATAGTCGAAATAATATCAATGGTACCTGGTTTAGTGGAACCATAATAGTAGTAAAGCACCACTCCTGGCGGAAAGGGGGGAGGCGCGTGCAACCCTTTTTTACGTGTTCAAAGGGTTAAAAGGTGCTAAAGGGTTAAATTTCCATCGATTTTTGATTTTTTTTCGACGTTTTTAATGGGTTTTGATTGATTTTATCAAATATTGGACTGATTTTATTGAATTTTAATGAGTTTTGATTGATTTTTTTGAATATTAATGAGTATTGATGGATGGATTGACAGGTGTTGCATACCAAGTACCCAAAGGGTTGATTGGAATTTCATTCCGAGTGGCCAAAGGGGTTGTTTTGGTATCCAAAGGGGTTGACAGGTTTTTGATGGATTGTGGGTGTGGTGAATGATGGATGGGTTGCATTGTCAAAAAAGGGGTTATCCATCGAAATTTGGGGGACGGTGGTGAAAAAATATGGCCCGTCACATTCCTTTTTTACCTAATTACTAATTTTCTATTGTGTTTAGAAACACCGGACTTTTTTTATTTTTTTCGATAAATACTCTTCCTAATTAACGTTATTGATTTAAGATGCTGATCAGTACTTACCGTTCAGGTCACCAAAGGGGTTATTGTCAGTGACCAATGGGTTACAGGTGTAAACTTCAAGGCGTTTTCTTCCAGAAGTGTGCCATGATGATACTTACCATGTTTGTTACCTCCCTACCCCTTTTATCCCGTTAATTCAATTATCCACAATTTTTTAAAAATAATTTTTAACCCTTTCCAAATTTTTTAAAATTAATTTTTAACCATTTCCAAAATTATTCAAAATTTTTTTATTCAAAAATCCAGTTTTTTTCAAAATGAAGTTAATTTTAAGCTAATTTTTTTTCATTTAAAATGTTCATCCTTTCCAGTTTTTATCATATTAATTTATCATCATTTCTAAATTAATTCAAAAAAATTTTTATTTTTAATTCCAAAATTGTTCGTTCTCTTTTTTTCCAAAATTTTGTTAAAAATTAATTCAAATGTCATTAGGTGTTAAAAAAATACGCATTGACACACAGTACAAGTTTTCTTTTTATTTTTTTTTATTTTAATAAAAATAGATTCCATCGAGTGCACATTCAGGATAATATTCTAGTTCTAAACGTCGAGCTACTACACTCACAGCTGTGCGAGTACAATAATTTTCACGTTGTTTATTAAATATTGGGTTATGAGATCCCTCTTCAGGTATTGGGTCAATCAATGTTTCTGCATCGTGAATAGTTACTTGAAATAGCTGACTTAACATTTCACATTGATCTGTTCCATAACCATAAATTGTTTCAAATTCCTTTTTCCATTGTTCAATCAACGATGTCAGCAACGAATAGGGTACGTATCCGGCAAAGATTGATTTTATCCCGGGGATCGTGTAACCCATTTCTTTTATTCTTTGCCAGTCTACATAAGTTATGTTAATTTCATTTGTCGGTAATAAGAATCTATAGTACTCTCCAACCCGTTTCAGTCTCACATCTAAATCATATATCTCCTCTTTCTCCATTAAACGAAGATTATACACACATGATGTTGAAATCGTCTTTACTAGGATTTCTCCACTGCTCAGATAAATTGCATTCAGATCCACAGCGACTCCTATTACTTTAAAAATAATAATAAACTCTGATTACTCTGTGTGTTCTTACTAATTCTCTATAAGTTTCTAAAAAAATCATTCATATACATACTTTTTTCGTTACTTGTTGAAGGCATCTTCGCTGAAAGCTGTTTGCTACTCGCTGTCTAGCACTCATCTACACAGTAAAGACTAAGACTGCAAATGGTTGTCTAACTGGTGACCACATTCACGCATTCCATTACCCCACCACCACCACCCTCATAATGATAATAACAAAAAAAAAAGAAATGTACTTTTGCTCCCAGCTATCTCTTATCCGAGGTCATGTCTTCCCCTAACCCACTTTTAGGTTAATCTAACTTATTATTCGTTTTAAAGACTTATTTTTTTTACACATATTTTTAATGTTTAATTATTATTACAAAAAAAATCTCTCTCTAATAGCATAGCTACTGCTCGCGCAGACGTACAACAGCCGTAATCTTGATTATTTCTAAAAATTGGATTGTGATAGTCGTCCTCAGCCATCGGTATCACCAGTTTCTCAGCATCATGTACACGTACTTGTAGCAGCTTACTCAACATTCGGCATTGTTCAGTACCGTAACCGTAGAATTTATTAAAAGCGTTTTTCCAATGGTTAAGCTGTGGTGCTAATTGTGAATAAGGCACTGCGTTATAATATACGCGATTATAGTTCATCTTTTTCTTTTTTATTCTTTTCCAATCTTCGGCAGTTATGTTAAGTTCATTTGTTGGTAATTGGAAATTGTAGTCTGCTCTCACCCGTCCACCTCTGTGTTCAACGTAATCTCTATCATTATTATTTAATAGCTTGTGATTATAAATTGCTACAAACGTAATCTCCTTTACAAGTATCTCTCCACTGGCTAGATAAATGGCTTGTAGATCCACAGCGATTCCTAATACTTAAAAAAAATTATAATAATAAACTCTGATTACTCTGTGTGATCTAACTAATTCTCTAAAAAAAAAATTTCTAAAAAATCATTCATATACATACTTTTCTCGTTACATGTTGAAGGCATCTTCGTTGAAAGCTGTTTGCTACTCGCTGTCTCGCACTCATCTACACACTAAAAGACTAAGACTGCAAATGACTGTCTAACTGGAGACAACGTTCACGCATTCCATTACCCCCCTCCCACAACCACCCTCATAATGATAATAACAAAAAAAAAAATAAATGTACTTTTGCTCCCAGCTATCTCTTATCCGAGGTCATGTCTTCCCCTAACCCACTTTTTTATCACTTGCTTCCTCGTTTTATATTTTATAAAAAAATTTTCCATTATGCTTTCTTCTAACTTTCAGACTTTCATGTCTTTTCATTGTTTTTTTTTTTTTTAATTTAATGTTGTTTTGTTATCCATTAAGGTTAACATTATTTTCACAATTTCTTCATGTTTATTCATAAAGTGCAATGATAATAATAATATTATGATTATTAACCATATACACATATTTTGCATTAAGTTCGTCTTTGACCCTTCAAATGGTTTATCATCCATCGTGAATGTTGAATAGTTTACAAAACTGTTTTTGTTTCTTAATTTCTGATGGTAATAATTCTTAATTTCAGCTGGTTAGAATTCTTTTCTAAAATTTTGTTGGTCACTGACATAGTTTAAAATACATGTTTTCACTTCACGTGTTTCAGCGCATCTGACTCAATCTGATTTGGACTGCTAATGTCATTCCATCGGTTTCAGACATTTGTTTAAAGTTTTAGAATAATTTCTACCCATTTTCTAAATGTTCTTTGTATAAAAGTTCTTATATTAAAAAAAAAAAAAAATGGTTGACTCATTCAACACGTTCACACATGTTTATCACGTTTACCCCCACTCTTGTTACATCATGACCTACATTTCATACACGTTCACACATGTTTATCCCGTTTACCCCCACTCTTGTTACATCATGACCTACATTTCATAATCTCAACTGGGGGTGGATCTTTCATTTTTTATAATTTCATATGGGTGGGTTTTATCATTAATGATGTCTTTCTTGTTCTTATTATTGGCTTGCTTAGAGATTGACATTTTTATGTTGACACGTTACTGGTGAAGACGTTATAATGTTATGTTAATTAACATGTTAATGTATGTTAAAAAAATGTTTAAATACTGGGTTTTTGACTCGCTTAATCACTGATTCACCTTTCGGTAATCATTTCCTTCATCCGAGTTTTTCTCCGAGATTTTCTCCAAGCTTTTCGCTACCATCAGCATCACCCTCAACGTTTTGATCAGTAAGTATATTTTAAATTTTCTCAATTTTTACTTTCATTCTACCTTCCAAAAGTTTACTTTTCATATTTATTTTTCTCTCTCTCTCTCTCTTACTCTTTTGGGTTGTGTTCTTTAGTGGCATCCTTTAACTCAACTCCATCATCCTCTGCTGCGTCTAACGCTGTAGATACCAACCCGGGTTTTTACAGAGAGAGACCGCATCAACCTTCAACAACAGTACGCATTTTTCTTTTTTCATTTTTTCCTCTCTTTTTTTTTTTCCTTTTTTTTATTTCCCTTTTTTTTAATTTTTATTTAGACTGTGTTAGAGTCACCAGTGACTCAATGCACCAGTACCAAAGTCGAGGCAGGGGATTTCATTAGGGTTGAGCCAGTTAGTAATTTTGTTACGCATTTTTTTTGTTTAATGGACGTTTGTTTTGTTTTGTTTTTTATTAATTTTCACTTTATATTTTAGCGCCGCAAACCCTTGCATTATACGGCTGACGACGGGTCCGAGATACCGAGAGCACCGACACCACCAAAAAGACGACATTCGCCATCGCCCCCTCCTTCGTCACCTTCAGATCCAGAGCAGCTGTCGGGGGTTTTCAAGCACAATCGTTTTGACACCCCGACGTTTGACGATCTTTTCACAGCTGTTCAAACACTACCAGGTGGAGAGGGGGGTAGCGGTGACGAAGAATTCGAGGACCCCGAGTATCGTGTAAGACACGAATGGCCCCTGCTGCGAGAGCGTGTTAAACCCGTAAGTTTTTCTTTACACTTTTTACCTAAATACTCTAGACTTCCGTTTTTAAATAATTTCAAGCTCTGATAGGTATTTTCTCTTTCTCTCTCTCTTTTTCTTCCTTTTCTCTACTTAGCTCCAAAGTGGGAAGTGTATACGTTTTGTGTATACGATCCGCATTAACTTATTGAACAGTAATGTTAATAAATTCGGGCCTTTCACCCGTGGTATAAAGGATCTGACAGATGACGTTATTAAAAAACGCAGTCATAATTTTAAAGTTCTTGATGAATGCTATGCTGCTGCACAAACGAAACTGGATTCTATTTTAACTGAATTAACACGTTTTGAAAAAATTCGTTCCTACGTTGAAGTTAAAGTTTTTGAAAAAGAGATTGTGTACAGGCGATGTCTTAACTTTCGTCTTCTCACGTATGTTGGTCCTTCAAGGTTTTGCAATCGGCTTTTTTCTTCCTCCTGTTTTCAATTTGAAAAGACAGTTTCTAAACTCAAACGTACTGGTTTTCGGTATCAAATGTTGTCAGAACTTTTTGAACCCGAAGATTTGAATGGCTATGCACTTGCAGTTGAAAAGGTTTTGACAAAATGTGATACAGCAGATAGTCATTTTGTTTCCTGTCAATCTTATCACTTATTTAAGGCTGCAAAGAACGTTCAAGTGATCCTAGGTTCTTTTCATGTTTACGAACGTGATTTTTACACCGATAAACAACTCGTGTTAGAAGAAGAAATTGATGATAATACTATTAAATTTTTTGCTTTAATGCGTATTCATTTCCCGCAGTTCTTTCGTCATAAACATAATTCCGTTTGTAATGTTTAATCTCCTATATACTATTCTTTTCATCTCTTACATTCTAGTTCACTGAATTGGCAAGTTACAACGCTGTAACGAAATTTAACCTCGTTTTGTTAAAAAAAAATTCCACGGGGGAATATTTTATTTCCTTATCGAGGAAGAAGAAAACAAACACAACGTTTTGTTTTAAGTGTAATCAATTCAAGGAAATTATAGACAGATTAGAAGAGATCTATAAAATTGCGATCGACGAGGCCCCCCTTATCCCTTCTACATCAATCTGTCCTATTAGATCGATTGATTTTCAAATTAACAATAACGCTATTATCACAATTAACTGCATTTATAATAAAGGGGTGATTCGTTTTTTTCTTTACAAAAATCGGACTTCGCATAACGAGAGGGCACTTTCATTATCGCGTGCAGAGGTCTATTTGATCCTTCATTTCTTTCCACCGTTCTATCATCGTGTCTAAACTTTACTTTTTTTCTTCTTTCCTTTCTTTGGCTTAGCTTTTATTTTTATTTTTAATTTACCTATTTCATCTTTTAAAAAAAATGTCTTCGTCCTCTTCAATCGATTCTAACTCACAGCAATCTTGCCCTCTCAATCTCTGTATTTATGATGAGATTCTTTCTGAGCCTTCTTCCTCTTCTTCTTCAACCCAACCTCTTAACCTCTGTGTGCGTGATGAACTACGTTCATCGCAAAATGCTTTATACCCTTTGACGCAGACAGAACCTTTAAATTTATGTATGTCAAGGCAACCTCTCTCAACAGATCGCAACCATTCGCAGAGCTCGACGAGCTCAAATGATGATAAAACACTTGCAACTACGTATTCTACCCCTACTCTACCTTCTTCTCCTATTCCTTCTACTTCTACAAATCCTAGTTCTCCTCAACCACCCCGCAAAATGAGGCGTATGGATAGGAGAATGCTTTCCCTTTCGTTTCAACGTGGAGGAGGTAAATCCTCACTCACGACTGTCCCTCCGCCAGCATCATCATCAACCTCTTTCAAACCTACTCAGAATCCACTTACTAATCCTACCCTGTCTTCTGCTACCCATTCAGCTACAGATGTAGCTGCTCCTATTGCTTCAACATCATCAGCATCAACTCGTGGTTCTCTAAATGATCAACCGTTAACAGACTTCGATTCATACTTTACTTTACGAGAATTAGGCACATGTCATTCTCGCAAATATAATGTGGAATCAACCACATACGAGATGACATTTTCTCGTAGCTTAAATTTAGTGCCTCTTGCAAGCGTTCCTGTTACGCTAAGGTCTATTTTTGACCGATTATTCCAGCGCATTTTACAGGAACGTAGGTCTTTTTATGATCACGCTCGCATTGTAATCAAAGCACCTTCTCTGAACAATGCTATCAATCTTAGGTTTGGCCTAATTGATTCATTTTCAGGTCAGATGGTGCTTGATACTTTGCAAGCTGTCGAGCAGTCACAGAGCGGTCTATTGATGGATGATCAATTAGAGATCCACGTGGTTTTACTCCAAAGACCTATTCCCGCTTCTGGAGGTAGTAGCGTTGCTCGCAAGTCAGTAATACTTGCCGACCACCTGGCTCGTTCAGGCTCGGTCGTCCGTATTCAAAACACTGATGAGCTCTGTTTACCTCGTGCGTTAGCGGTTGCAATGGCCTGTGCAGAGAAGGATGAAGTCCTTGAGGTACATAAAAATAACCCCGTTCTCACTGAGGCTTGCGTTAAGGGGTATAAAGCATTATGTGATGGACGTAATTCGTTTCAGAAAAATGTTGCCCTAAAGTTATGCGAAGCCGCGGGTGTAAACCCCTCGAACCCTGGAGGTGTTGAATGCCTGGATAAATTCCAGGCATTACTTCTCGGTGATACGTATGTCAATAAATTTGAGATCGTAATACATACAGGTTCATCGATAAACGAGATATTTTACCCCCAGCATTTTGTAGAACCTAAACCTAAACACACACTGCATTTATTATTAACAAACAACCATTATGACGTCATTACAAGTCTGTTTGGGTTCTACAGAAAGCGAGGGATTTGCCAGCGCTGTGGGGTAGTTTTCCACGGTTCGAGGGATAAAAACACCATATTTGCGGGGGGCGCTGCTCGTACTGCGGATCGCAACATCCCCGTTTGTTAAAGGACGAGTATGTTCACTGTCTGCTGTGCGAGCGTTATTTTAAGGGTGAACAATGCTACAGGTCTCATCTCAACCCCAAAGACAGCGTTAAGTCATGCTTTACGCATAAACGCTGTCTTACTTGTAAAAAAATATTTGAAACCCAAAAGGGGCATAATTGTGATGCAAACCAATGCATTCGGTGTAACGGTAAGCATGAACCAGGCTTCTGTTACGTTTTAACAGGAAAAGAAAGATCTGCGAATCAAAAAACACAGCGCTCTACTACTACTACTACTACTACTACTACTGCTACTGCATCTGCTTCTTCTGCTTCTACTTCTTCTACTTCTGAAAACGATTCGTTAAGATTAATTTTTTTCGATGTTGAAACCAAGACTGGAGCTTCAGGGGAATTAACACCAATCCTGGTTGCCATGAGCTACCAGGACGAGTCTGGCACTTTTGTCCAGCGTGTTTTTCAGGGAGTAAATGCCATGGCCGATTTCCTCGAGTTTTTATTTTCCAATCCGTCAAGGCGCAATCGAAAACATTCGCAAGTTATTAATTTTGCGAATTCAACAGTATTCGCCCACAACTTACGGCGATTTGACGGTTTTTATGTGCTACGATACTTGTATGAACAAAATATTAAACCACACGTCATCTTCAAAGGCTCGAAAATTCTCTTCATTGAGGTGAAGGAGATGAAGATACGTTTTATCGATTTGTTATCATTCATCACCCTCCCCTTAAGAGAATTTCCACGAGCCTTTGGATTGACAGAGCAAAAGAAAGGTTTTTTCCCATTTAAGCTTCTCAATGAGAACTGTTCCTATGTGGGTCCACTTCCTGATCAGGAATATTTTAATCCCACAGAGATGAAAGAATCATTATACGAAGAATTTGTTCTCTGGTATTCTGAAGAAAAAAAACGCGTTGTCGGTACCGATTGGTGTCTTATGGATGAGCTTAGAGATTATTGTCTCAGTGATGTCGTCCTTCTAAGAGATGGGTGTCTGAAATTTGCAGAAATCATGAAGGACTTTACACGTCTTAACCCATTCCAGTATGACATCACTATAGCTGGATTCTGCAATCGGGTACTGAGAGAACGTTATCTGGAAAAACACTCTATGGGAATTATTCCATGCTATGGTTATGCGAATAGATCGCGTCAGAGTTTGAAAGCTCTGAAATGGTTAGCTTGGGAACAATCAAAAGTTCCAAGTACGCGCATACGTTCTGCGTTAAACGGATGGGAAAGACGCGTTGGACCTTACTATTTAGATGGTGTTGATGAAAGTCGAAAAATCGTATTCGAATTTTTAGGCTGTTATTATCACTCATGTCCAAAATGCACTGTATCAACTGCACGTAGCGTTAATCCCAACCTAACTAACGCAGAAAATTTCCAGCATACATTAGAAAGACTTGCCTTTCTAAAACACGAGCTTCCCGACTACACATTTAGTGTTATATGGGAATGCCATTATGAGAATGAACTGAAACATAACAAAGAAATGGCTGTATTCTGCAAACATTTTAAAGTAGACCAGAGACCATTTATCATGCCCCGTGATGCCTTCTACGGAGGGCGCACCGAGAATTTTTCGGGCGGTATTACAGAATCCACAGAAAGAATGCGTCTCTCCTATTTAGATTTCACATCCTTATATCCTTTTGTGAATAAGCATGCCGCCTATCCGAAAAAACATCCGGAAGTCATCACGGCCGATTTTAACCAGGCCCCTAATGCCTATTTCGGTCTGATTAAAGCAACCGTGTTGCCTCCTCGAGATCTTTTTATTCCCGTTCTACCCTACAGGTGTGCAGGGCGTCTTTTCTTCCCTCTATGTAGAACTTGTGCTGATACTCAGTCAGCTGAATTGTGTCAACACAACGAGGAAGAGAGGGCGTTAACAGGTACCTGGTGCACGCCTGAATATTACAGGGCGCTCGAGGAAGGATATACAGTTGTTGAAATTTTCGAAGTATGGCATTATAAAGAACGCTTTGTCTACGATAAGCTTACTGGGGAAAAGCACTTCTTTAGCGAGTATGTAAATGCGTTTATAGGGGGGAAAATCGAAGCCTCTGGTTGGCCTGCGTTCGCAAATACGCCTAGCGAGCGCCAGGCATTCATCAACCATGTCCGTGAGCGAGAGGGGATCGTGTTGGATCCTGGAAAATTTCAAAAAAATCCAGGTCTGCGTAGCATCTGTAAACTAGCCCTAAATAATTGCTGGGGTTATTTGGGTTTTGATGAGAATCAAAAAAATCCCACAGTGTTTGTTGATAGCTACGCAGAGTTTTACAGGCTATTCAACACCCCCTCTATCGAGGTCACGGACTTGGACATTGTCTCTGAAGAAATTTTACTCATGACGTACAAGTCAACCCATCCTACCGTGCACATGAAAGGGAACGCAATTATAGCATCGTTCGTCACGTGCTATGGCAGGATGGAGTTGTATCGCGTCATGAGTATAATTGGAAAAAACTTAAAATATTCGGATACAGATAGTGTCATTT
>JAHWFO010054246.1:388-25097 GCA_023313115.1 Rhysida immarginata
ATCATCTAAAGTTAAAAGAGACAAGCGAACTGTGTTTGGATGTGCCGCTGATGCGAGGATAAGTGCAGTCACTCACTTGAAGCGGAGGCCGTTGTTAAAGAACATTTTCATCTCCAGACTTTCTCCTGATATTGATAGGGCTTCTCTTATTTCTCACTTACGGACACTAGGAATCTGATTAGATGTCATAAGCTTAAAACCAAATTTGACACCTACGCTTCATTTTTCGTATCTTTAACTGAAGATACATTTGATTTGGTGTTTGATCCGAATCACTGGCCTGCAGGAACTTTAGTTTCTGAATTTTATGGCAGATTACACCAAGATCAAATAGTTCATGAGAGGGAGGACTCATCCACTAGCTTAGCTTAATGTGCTCAAGATCTTCTCCGAATTTGAAAATGTCTGTTCCTCTCAACATTTGATATCAAGATGTGAGAGGACTGTGAACCGAACTGTCTCATCTCAATCATTTTGTCACCCTCAATAATAATTTTATGTACTGTCTTACGGAAACGTGGCTTAATGACTATCACAGATTACATGTTGTTCGGTGAAGGTTTTGATGTCTACAGATCTGATAGGTCATCTGGTAACTTAGGTGGTGGTGTTTTAGTTGCCATTCCCAATAATTTTGACTCTTGCTCCGTTCCTTTGAGCTCTACTGTCAGTGGCATAGATCTGGTAGCCGTTCGTCTTCGATCGCCATCAACCATGAATTTTAACTCTCGACTCTTTAGAGAAAGAAAAGATTTAATCATTGTAGTGACTTATGTTCCACCCAACTTGTTAACTGGTGATTATGACACTTTCTTGAGTGACTTGTCTGAATTTGTTTTGAGCTGTAATTGTAACACTCTTGTGCTGGGCGACTTCAACTATGATGACAATATGATTTACCCAAGTTCTTCATTTAACGCTAAACATCGGCAACGCTCCACCTCATTTTGGAGCACCGAAACGGGTCTCTCAAACTTCAATCTTGTGCTTAATGCGAGAGAGGAGTCCCTAGTCAAGGTGTTCGCCAATTTTAATGTTAACGTTACTGCAAGTAAGAAACTTCCAGTGTCACTTGTTTATCATCCTGTCCTCCTTATTTCTGGCGTTAACACCGCCTTCCAGAAACGTTATACCGACTCGAATAGGTCTCCTTTTAATTTTAGGAAAGGCGACTCTTCTGGTCTTTATAATTATCTTGCTACTTATGACTGGGATGATTTTTACTCCTTAGATGGGGTGGATGACAAATGGAATTTTCTTATTCATACCATTTTGGTTGCTGTTAACATTTTTGTCCCAAAGTCGAACAAAACTGGCATAAATGACAAATTACACATTCCCAATCTGTATTCGCCAGAATACTATCAAATTATGGCACTTGAAGACTGCGAAGCATAGGCTTTGGAAAAAGACTGAAGATCCTTATTATTATAATGAATTTAAAACACTCAGAAAAAATTATAAACATGCTTGTAAAGTTGATTATGACCTTTACTATAGAAGTGTCGAGAATTCTTTGAACTTTTCTCTGGCCTCATTCTGGAGCGTGACCAAGAAGCTTTTGGGTAACGGCTCCCGCCAAGTTTGCAATGGTGAATTGGTACCAAAAACAGATATTTTGGACTATTTCCAGTCGAATTTTGCATGTAATGAGCTAATTGAGGTTAACATTCAGAATCTTCCGAATTACTGGGATAGAGTGCAGGTGAAATTTAATGCACCCGTTTTGACAACTTCTGAATTACTCTCTATTGGGAACTCCCTGTCTGCCTCCAAATGTTATAATTATTACGGCTTTCCTGACTATATTTTCAAGGGCTGTCTTCACGCGATTTGCAACCCTTTATGTGACCTTTTAAACCTCTCTCTATCGCAAGGTACTTATCCTACCGATTGGAAGACTATTTTTATTCGTCCTATCCCTAAAATTGTGAAACCGACCACACCGAAAGATTATAGACCTATTGCACTTATCTCTTTTCCTGCAAAGATTCTCGAAACCTTCATTGCTACTCATCTTTCAAAATTTGTTGATCCTTATCTTCCTGATATTTAGCACGGCTTCCGCAAGGCCAGGTCGACCGAAACTAATCTTGCTGTGTTAACTTCTTACCTCTCGAAAGCTATTGATACTCGTCATGAAGTGGATGTAATTTACTTGGATTATTCTAAATCCTTCGATAAGGTTCATATTGACCTTCTCCAGAAACTAGAGATTATGGGATTGCAATTAAATATGCTCTCCTGGATGCGCTCCTTTTTATGCATAGATAGATATGCACTGATAGATATTTTATGCATTATCCTGTAAATAATTTCTGGAAATTTGGTAAAATCAATAGTGGTGTTCCTCAGGTTCAGGGTTCCCTGGGACCGCTGCTATTCAATATCTACTCTGCAGACCTAATAGCTTCTTTACCAACTAATGATGTTCAAATTCCAATGTATGCGGTCGATCTTAAAATTTTTTTCGTGCATTGACAGTTGGCAAGACTGTATTAAAATGCAAGAAACGTTGGACTCAATTCTCTCCTGGTCTAAATCGAACGGATTAAGTCTTAACTCGAGCAAATCACACGTAGTTTCTTTCTCCAGGAAAGTAACAAATTTTATTTTTGATTACAAGATTGGTCATGATATCATTGGGAAAAAAGATGAAGTTAAAGATATAGGCATTTTATTTAATTATAACTTATCTTTTACCCCGTATGTTGATAACATCAAAAGAGATGTCTCCCGTAGAATTGGCCTCTTGAAAAGGCTTACCGCATTTTTCAAAAATACATTAACTATCGTAAAGTTATTTATTTCTATTGTAGTTCCTAAAGTTGCATATGGTGTGCTAATTTGGTTTACTCATCACACTCAAAACATTTTACTCCTACAAAAGAAATTTCTTGCATTTTTAAATTTTCTCAAAAAAATATAACAAGCATGATCTCAATATGGAATTTATAAATGTGTTTACTCTTTCCAATATCATTGGTAATATTTTTCTTAATATCCTTAAGAGAATTGTTTCTGGGGCTGTTTGGATGCCCGAGGCTCCGTCATCTATCGGGCTGTCAGTTCCTAGAAAAAGTCGTCATAAGTGTCTTATTTTAATAACTCCTAGTACGAGGACAGATATTGGTGAGATTACTCCTTCGTATAAACTTGTTACTTTGTATAATAAAAACCTTTCTCATAAAGATGTGGACATTTTTAATGACCCAACTAATTCTATTTTTAAGATCTTAAATATCTGATTTTGATTTATTTGTTCCGAAATGTAATCTTTTTCTTTTGATTCCTTCCCCCGCTTGGGTTTTACCACCAGTTTGTATTTGCTTGTACATTCTGATCTGATTAAATTAAATTAAATTAATAATATTATTATTATTATTATTATTATTATTATTATTATTATTATATATTAAGTTTCGGATATAAATGAGAGAATGACGAGACACAAAAACCCTGGAATAAAATAAATAATAGTTATTAATTAAAAATAAAAATAATTATAAAATAACAAAACAAAATCAAAACATTTATAAAATAAAATAAAATCAAAATAATATATTATTTGTTATTTATTTTTTAATTATTATTTATTTTTTTTATTAATAACTATTATAATCAAGTTTATTATACTTATCTAGGAATTAACTTGCATACAAATTGAAAATTTTGAAATTTTAGATTATGTAAAGAAAAAAACTTAAAGCAAAAAAAAAAAAAAAGAATTATATTTTCATAAAGAAATTTGCAAAAAAAAAAGAAAAATATAAATATTGATGTCAAAAAAATTAACAGCCAAAGCATTCAGAGGTGCAGTTTAAGAAATATTTAGGTTTAATAAATTCAATTGGTAAAATCATATAGAGGAATTAAAATCCATTATGTAAAAAAATATTCTGAATAAAGTATAGAAAAGAATGATTAAAAAATTAAGTCACATCAAAAAGAATAAAATCAATTTTAACAATTTTTTTTTAAAAAAAAGATTTATTTTAACTATAATGATACTCCAAAATTTTTTATCATATAGTAATAAAAAAATTAAAAAAATAACTTTGCTCTATAACGTTAGAAGTCATGACTATTTTAAAGTTCTCTAGAGTTTATAATAATTAAAGAATTAGTGAAAGAAATAGAATCAGTTATAATTAAATAATTTTATTGTAAATTGTACACTTCTTTGTATTTTTAATTTTTTCGGATTTTTGTGCATTTAATATAAGAGTATAAAGAATGTTTAAATATAAAAAGAATAAAAAAAAGAAAAAAAGTTGATACAATTTAATTATTGAAATGGAACATTTTTAACAAATAATAAATTAAATCTTTAAAATCTGTCTTGATATGGAGACTTATGAATGTTTTTTTTTCTTTGCTATTGTTACTCAATCTTCTTTATCAGTAATTATACCATTTTTTTACTAGACTATTAATAATTAAATCAATTAGCAATTTATAATGTTCAGTTTCGATACTTTTTGTGCAATTAAAAAAAGCCAATCAATATTGTTAAATTTCTTTTAAAAGCTTTTCTAACAAAGATCCACATGATCTTCGTGGTTATATATACCCAATGATTTGAACAACTAAAACTACTATAGTTTAAATATTAAAACTACTGTAGTTTTAATAGTTCAAATCATTGTATATACCCCCTATAAATAACGCCCTCTAGCAACAAAACAGGAAATCAATTCGCTGCCCCTGCTTTTACATTCTCAGCAGCGATGGGCAGGCCTGAAATAATAATAGTAGGCGCTGGCGGTACATTCGGCGAGAGCAGCAAGGTTGTCACGTGAATTCTTTCTACCAAACAGTGGTATTCTTCCTGAGAGTGCCAAAATGGAAGCATGGAATGAGTGGGAAGTGATGAACTTCTGATAAATGAAGTCAAACCATAGCCTAATGAAATGACATTAGGCTATGGTCAAGCAGAGCTCAGGTGACATACGGAAATAATTAACATATGAATCTGGATAATGGATTCGCATTTCTTGAATAAGGTTTTTGAAATCTCCTTGTGCAGCACGATTTTTAAATAAAGGACGCACCCACCATCTTCTCTTGCTGCTCTAATGCTTTTTATATCTCCGATATAAAGCTAATAGAAGTATATCTACATCTACATCCGATGAAATAATGTTTGACGGAAATATTCCGACACTTAATAAAACAACAAACACATTCATCACAAAAATTCACCAGTAATTAAGACTGGATGTTTACTTTTAACAGGAAGTACTTGTTCTGTGCAAGCACTATACCTAAACGTCATGCGGAAAGCTGGAATTGCCACGTGTTGGTGAATAGGAGAGGGATTGACGCATCGCATCGCAGCAGCTTGCTTCCGCATGTCTCGCGTCTTTTTTGAATGTACCTGTACAATGGCGCAAAAAACTTTCTAGGAAGGCTGCGATGCTTAGTGTTTAGGTTTCACTACTCCCTCAAGGATAACTATAAGAGTGAAGAAAAAAAGAAAACTTATTTTTCCAAGCAAATCCAAATCATAAGCTTAACTTTAGTTAATCATATATGAATATACAAAGCGAACGACTATGCAGTATCAATACTGAATTAATTCCAATAGAGAATGGCTATTAATTTTGTTACGCATTAGTAATACCCAAAAAGACATTTAAGCTAACTTCAAAAATCTTAAAAGAGTCATTGTATTTTACTCATCTTTTAAAGTAGCGTAACTTAACTGCGTAACAATTAAGCGCAGGTGAGAATTATTAGATTTAGTTATACGAGAAACATGAAGGTGCATGTACAGCAGCGAGCTTTTAGCTTACTTTCTAGATATGGGGAGAATGCGCAGAGGTTATCCTAGAAGTAGGCCTGAAGGGACCAAGGAGAAATCCAGTTGATCCTAGGTATAGTCGCTACGTTGAATTCTGCTAACTCCGAGATTATGGGCTGTAACTCGGCTGAAGGCAGTCTCGAACACATGACTAGTACTCGGCCTAAATGCAGGCTGAAGTACAGGCACGGTGATGGTGGAATGGCTGGTCCATGCGTTGGCTGTAATTCACACACTCTTTCACATGGAGACGAAATTTTAAAGACAGCTGAACATTCCTCTGGGAAACTGACAGAGTTGAGATTCGTTGAATGCTGCTTAAGCCGATCCGACGTGAAATTGTTTCTGTTAGCTTCTATCGGAAAATTACAAAAAGTCAAATGAGGGTAAAAGTGTGATGTGTCCACGGTAAGATCACTTTTCACAGAACAGCGGGTATCGGGTCGAGGACACTGCTCGCAAAGAGAAATCTTCTGCTTTTTTAGAGGAGACTGGCGCGTTAACATTCACCAGACGCACACAGTCTGTTGGCACGATCTTTTGCATTCGTTCCCCACTCGTAAGTCTTATCAATTTTCTCTCCTTCTCTCGCTTGATTTTCGCGCTTATTTTTGCACTTTTGATGCCCCTTCCGCCTACTCTCTGATTTGCTATTAAATATCTCTGAAGCAAAATAATCGCTGCTGTCAATGGATGGCGCCACAATCTTTCCATCATTGCTTCTAGCTGAGGTGTGTGTGCTAGAAGCATTGGAACGTAAATTTGTCACAGAAACCGGTTTCTCTGACACTTTCTTTCTAGGAGGTGTTAGTTAGCAAAGCCAGCTAGATAAACAGGCCCTGATCAGTGCCTTCTAGAAACGTTATACATTGCTACATCATCATAAAAAGTTATTGTTAATCGTATTTCTACCAATAAGAAGAACTAAATTATGACTTTTTATGATGATGTATGATGTTTCCGTGCACAGGCCGTCTCTCTAGGTGTTGTCCTGAACGAAGCCAACGCGATATAAACAACCTGTGGCACTCTGCAAACAGATGGATTTTGTGATGTCATGCAAAAACAAAAGAAGAATATTAAAATCTATACATATAATAAAACTGTAGCTGACCCAGCGTCTGGTACATAGAACAAATTTAAGAAAATCATATGTTACAGCTTTTACTAACACTACCAGAACCCAAAACGATCATATTTAGAATTTTTGTCTGTCTGTCTGTATGTTTGTTTGATACCTCATCACGTAAAAACTACTAAACTTCTTCGCGGTTTTCATATTCTCATTGTTTAAGGTGTAACTTTAAAACTGGTGAATGTTTTTATTGTGATACACCATCTAGAAGCCGATTTCTAGGCCAAAATCTCTTAAGCTGGTGGTTGAATAAAGGCTGACATGCGGTCAATTTATATTTTAGTTCACAAAACAATCAACTATGTAACAATGTGTTACGAGTTCAACAAAAAATACATAGCATTAGCTGACAGTTTTGTTACATTGTACGATTGTTAAAGTACATGTGAAGTTTGGAAAATTCGACTCTTCAGTAAAACCACGGTCTATAGATATTCATGGTCATCGAGCTTCGGCCATTTTCTATTGTTTCGAGAAGCTAAGAAAAACAGATTGCGCCAGTAGAGATTTTCATTGAAACTGAATATGAAAGTAGATTTTCTATTTGCCGATAGGGTGGCGCTGCAGGTGCAGTTGGCCGATTGTACATGCAGCGCCACTTTTCAATAGAGTTCCCGCCCTACCGGGAGCTAGAAACTTTAGCTTCATTTTAACAATGGAGCTCGATGACCATGAATATCTATAGATTACTAGAGTAACGGTAATTACCTTTCCCAATGCTAGCAGATAATACCAGTTGTTGATTGGTTGATGGAGGTCACGTGAGTTTTTTCATCCATCTTTGGCCCAGACATTTATACATTTATAAAGGTTTATTACGAGGGTTGGGGCAAAGTCATGGCAACTATTTTTTTTCTTGAAGATACCAGTCCGGTTGGAAATTGTGACATATACAGATGAAAGGACAAGGTGTTAACTACATGTGTGGACAATGAATAGCACTGAAATATCGTAACACACTAATTTATTACGCTAGTATACAGGGCAATATGGCCTTCACCATACAAAAGTATGACAACACAGTAAACAAACTTGACATGACAAACCTGGGCCTAAAGACCCTCAAAGTAGTCCCCTGCGACTGACAGCACACACTGCCAACGATGTGGGAGAAGCTGAATATCATCAGCCTGAGGCCCTAAATATTATTAGCCCGAACGTTGCTCATCACTGGTTGACACAAATCCTTGCTGAAACTTTTCTACCCACCGTGCTACTGTACGGTATGGTAGGGCATTATTCCCAAGGGCTTCCACTAATTCACTGTGACATTCCATCGCATTTCTCCCTCGGAGAACGGCTATTTTGATGTAAGCGCGCTGCTCAACACTGGTTACTTCCATCTCGCACGACACACACCAACTGACTGATTTCACAGCCCTCGCTGCGCTGCTACCAGCTATCACAGAGCCATCTGTTGTTCTGCATACACACTACGCTTACAGAACTTCCACACGACACATATACGTTTGTGATCCGGTCACATATCTACAAGAATTATATAATTTCTAGATTTTCCAACTTTTTTTTTAAACTATATCCCGGTTTAGAATTTTAAACATCCACGCAGATGAAGTCGCGGGCATCAGCTTGTTTAAAATAAAGTGATTTATTAAAAAAGTAAATGACCCATGTTTGGCATTAATGCATCTTATTATACTGTATTTACTTAGTTATCAAAATACCAAATTTATATTTCAAAATATCCCATCGGTTTTCGTGATGTTTCAACAATAGAAGTGATTTAGTGCCATGGCTTTGTATAGATCTCTTTGGCTTCGCCCTGACAATAGAACAGTCACCTGACTATCTTAGTCCAAGCAACAAAGTAACTACATTGTTTCCATCTTGGATTTTAACAATCACAAGTTTTTCATTTCTTCCACCTCCTCCAGCTCCTCCCCAGCTCCTCCCCACCTCGCTGCCAAATCCCTTTCCACCTTCCTCTTTAACCTGAAAATCCTCCCTAATACTTATAATGTACGCAATTCCCTAACCCTTACTGAGTCCCTTTCTTCCATCCACACTGATGAGCACCTCTCCCTTAAGTCCCTTGACATCACCAACTTATACACTAACATCCCTGTCACCCCCACCCTTTCTATCCTACAGTGTCTGTTACTAGCTGCATCTTTCCCTGCACCCGATACTATTGACCTACTAGCTATCCTCTCTGTAATTTCTTCCAAGAACTATTTCTCATTTAACAACTCTTACTATTCCCAACCCACAGGGCTAGGAATGGGGTTCCCACTCAGCAGTTTTCTGTCTGAGGTTTTCCTACAGCACCTGGAATTAACACACATCACCCCCTCCTCAATAATTCCTCCGTCATCGCATATTTCTGATATGTCGATGACATCCTCATCCTTTTTGACTCCCGATCCACTACTCCCACTAAAATTGTTAACACCTTTAACTCCTTTTCTCCACATATCCAATTCACTTTTGAACTAGAAACTAACCGGTCCATACCTTTCCTTGATATCCTCATCACCAACAACCCCCACACTAACTGCTTCTCCTTTCCTGTCTTCCGTAAACCGACCACATCCTCCAACTTAATACACCATTCCTCCTCACACCCCGCCACCCACAAACAAGCCTCACTAAGATTCCTAATCGACCGTGCCCTGAAGCTTCCCCTCTGCCCCGTATTGAGATCTTCAGAACTCCGCATAATCCAACACCTCACCCACTCCAATGGATATTCGACCTCCACGTTCTCTCGCATTCTTCACCGCCGCAGACGGGCCCTTCTCTCCCCCCCACCTCCCGTTTCGCCCCATACTAAAAAATGGACCTCCTTACTATATCTGGGACCTAATTTCTCCCAGCTTTCCGATTTCTTATCGTCCCTTGGCCTCCGAATATCATTTCGTACTCCAACCCCAGCTGCTCGCACCCTGAACCCGCCCACCTCCGTCACCTCCGACAAATATTCCCAATCCGGAGTTTACCGCCTGAATTGTGCATTTTGCGATATGTTCTATGTGGGATTATCGACCCGCAATCTTGCTTTGCGATTCAAGGAACACCTTGACTCGTATAAAAAACGGGACCGTGTGTCCCACTATACAAACCATCTCGCAGATTCCGGACACACTTTGAAGTCAAAAGAAGAGGTTATGTCTGTCTTGCACATCTGTAATAAACCAGAAAAAACCGCTACCCTCGAAGCGATCGAAATATTCAAGGCCAAGAAGTCCACCCCACACTTGCTTCTCAATTGCCAGATGGACTTTAATGCGTTTGCAATACTTTGTTCTTTATCTGATCTACTATGATTTTCTCTCGTTTTCTTTATTTTATGTTTCTTCTGCATTTTGTAAGTTTCTTACCCCTTTATTTCATTTTTTTTTCAATGTAAATTCTCTTGTCTTCGGACAACCGGATATGTTCTCTTTTCGGTCCGCGTTAAACGCACCATCTCTGTACAACTTCTCTTTTGTGTATCTTAAAATTTTTTTTGTATTTATTCTATTTTATTCTACTGGCCATTACGTCCTTTTGAACTCATTGGCCCCCTTGCTTTATATCCTATTGGTTATTGTATATATTTACGCTCATTGCTTAACTTGTACCACTGTTCTGAATATATAAAGGCTTCCATGCCTCTTGCTGTATATCCTTGACAAAGCCGGGAATAAATGGCGAAACTAGTTGGAACTCCTGATGTCCCTCTGTTATACTGTAAGGCCACCACCTGTTTAGTTAATAGGAATAGTATTATGATCCATCCTTCCACCGATTGTTACTTGGACTTTGGCCTTCTAGAAACTACTAGGTCTGAACCAATACCGCCTAGAGAGAAAGCTTGCTCACAGAAAAATCATATATTGTTACATCCTCTGCTGTTTGTGCAATTTCGGGCTTATTATTGGTAGAAATATGATTAACATTGCCCTACTGTAGATGATGTTACAATATATGACGTTTTCGCGCTCAGGCTTTGAGTAGAGGTGGTGTTGCCTGAACATTGAAAAGATAAAATATTGTTAAGTTAAACTGGTGGTGCTGTTAGAGAAGTTGGTTCAACGTCACAATCTTGGTGCTTCAACAATACATTATTGACGTCATGTTATAGGCCTATACTATATTATACAGAGCTGACTCCACTGCCATTACGGAGCCCACTTGTAATAGTATTGCATGATACAAGAGCGAGGATTTTGTCTTGATGATTAATATCTTTGCGAAAATGGCTAAAATTTGAAGAAATGTAAAGAGCAGTACTAGATTAGTGTATGCAAGTGCGATGGAAGGCTATTATAAATATTGATATTTCGAAGAAATTTTAATATATACATGTCGAAAGAACATAATATTGCCTCTTCTTGTCAATAGAGAGCTATATAAATGACGCTAGAAACATACACTGAGTGGCCAAATTATTTTGACCACCTGATAGTTTTAGGCAAATAAACTATTGCGTCTCAGCGCTGCCGCTGGAGGGCTAGATAGCTATAAAAAGGGAATGGAGGTGAGGTGAACCATCAGTTGCACTGTGTTTTTTGCGAAAAACGTGATTTAACTGAGTTTAAACGCGGGATGATCATCGGCGCGCGCTGTGTCGGCACCAGTATCAGCAAAACAGCTGAACTTGTGAAGTGTTCAAGAGCAGCAGTTATTAATGTTTACAGAGAGTGGACTACTAAGCAAAAAACCGGCTCTCAATGTCAAACGTGTGGTCGTCACAGGCTCCTCAATGCTCGAGCTAAAAGGAGATTGGCCAGAGTTGTCCAGGGCGACAGAAGAGCAACAGTGCGTCAAATAGCAGCAAATCTTAATCAAGGACAAACTGTGACCGCCTCTGAACGAACTGTTTGCCGCTCATTACACCATTTAGGCTATGGAAGCCGAAGACCAGTTCGAAAGCCTCTACTGTCAGCCTTGAACAACAGCAGACGTCTCCAGTTCGCCAAGGAGCACAAGGATTGGACAGTAAATGACTGGAAAAGGGTCATGTGGTCAGATGAGTCACGATTTCAAATGCATCATGCAGATGGCAGGGTTAGAATATGGAGAAAACAACACGAAAGCATCGCGGTGGCGGTAGAATTATGATTTGGGGATGTTTTCTTGGCATTGTTTGGGTCCTTTGATTCCTCTGCACGGACATGTGTGTCCCCAAGATTATTTAAGTATTGTCGCAGATCAAGTACATCCCACTATGTTAATGGTGTACTCTGACAGGGATGGATATTTCCAGCAGGACAGTGCTCCTTGTCATAAGGCTGGCATCGTCCTCAGATGGTTCGAAGAACATGTCGGAGAGTTTTTTTTGCTTCGTTGGCCTGCACAATCGCCAGATCTCAATCCTATTGAGAATATGTGGGATCAGATCGGATGGGCCATCAGGCAGCGGTATCCAGCACCATGAATGGATATTTATAAGAAAAAAGGACGAGACACAAAAACCCTGGAATGCAATAAAATTTTGTTAATTATTATTTTATTTTTCAGTTGTATTTATTAACTATTTATCCAGCACCATCAAATCTGCAGGAATTGGAAGGTGCAGTTCTTCAGAGTTGGTCTCAAATTCCTCCTACAACCTACCAACATCTCATAGAATCCATGCCCCAAAGAATGCAAGCAGTAATAAGAGCGAAAGTTGGCCCAACACTGTATTAAGTGGGTGGTCATAATAATTTGGAAAATCAGTACCTAGCGAGCCTCGTTCTATATTCTCCTTGCGAGTCGCGTGATTATAGCAACACCTCCTACAAAGAAAGCCTGAAAACTGAAAAGTCATACATTGTTATATTGTGACGCTCCGGTTCTGGGCGACGTACAGTACATTAGAATTAGTGCCTTTCCACTTGAAAGCTAGGCGCTAATCTAAAGAACCGACTTTTAAATTGATTAGGTAAATCGCAAATCACGCTTAATGCTTTAACAATAAGGTAATTAAATACTCCATACGTTAGTCCTTCGAAATACAAAACTGTGCTTTATTCTTTTGAATACTGATGCTATGCTTACATTTTTACTATATTATCTACATTTCTCATTAAAACCATTTCTTTCGGCACAAGACTCCATTATACGCTATGTAAACTTAGTTCTATCTTTAAACTCTAGACTCTTCGTGGACTAAATAATACCTTGTCTTCTGTTGATTCAAGTTCATAATACACATTCTCAGGGAGGTCTAGGCCGACCTTTTCGACACAGTTTTGTTCGTAAACAAAAAAAACATTATTTTAGAATTTTTCCTTAATGTAGAATATTCAAAAACAAAATCATTACCATATCTTTAAATCATATTCAAGTTCATCAAATGGTTTATTAAAAATTATGCTGGCATGCAAAACTTTCATTTAAAATACAAAGACATCCCACTAACAATAATACTTACGTCGTCTTATCTACTCTCCAGGTAAGTGCTTAAATCTAAATCTCAGATATTTGTGGTCTTAATCGTATCTCTTTAAAGTTTATCATTTATTTCTATAGGCTCTCGTCCAGATATTTTCCTTTTGCTAGCGCACAGTCACAACTTAATCAACAGCTCGACATCTTGGTCTTAGGGAAGGTAGGTCGACGGGGGATTATAGGTAAGTCAGAAGGGGGGGGGGGGCGCCAAAAATATATTTGTGGCGACCCGCACCCCCTGTTTTGTTGTTCTAACTTTTGAAGGACAATAATAATCTCTGAAGCAGATTATAAACAGTTTAGGATGATTTTATAACTTTTGTTATAAAACAGATTTAATTGAAACCGTTAAAATAGTTATAATATTTTAACCAGAACGAACATGTTACTTATCATCGGAGTTGGTTGACAGCGGCGTTAATTTACAGTTAGCTCTGTCGAGTCGAGTGGAGATCGTCTTTTCACCCTGAAACCCCCCCCCCTCCTCGATAGCGAGCTCTGTGCCGTGTTTATCTATTCCTGAGCACCTATTGAATTTTTTGACCAATCAGCAATGATTGTTTTACCGTCAGTGAGCGGCAACTCTTTACAATTTTTTAGAGGGACATTAAGAGTTGATGGCGAGATCTACGGAGAGTTTGATGTGGTGTGAGTTCATCTAGAAGGATGGAGGAAGATGAGACGAACCCTGAAAAAGTCGTATGTTTTATAGGGTGATAAACTTTCACTAGAAAACTACCTTTAGTTAGAAATAGTTTATTATTCCCTACCAAAGAACAAATAAAAATGACTATTGTTATGATTATTGTTATGACTTAAGAAAAATGTTAGTTAAAAATATTCGCGGAGCCCGACAAGAAGAAATTACGCCACCCCCCGCCACTAACCGCAGCGAGCAACGAGCGACGACGGAGACAACGGGAAGACTGGGTAATGTTGCGCATTCTTTTTCTCTTTTGTCATATCATATGATCACAGAACTCAGTAAAATGTTAGAATGTTGTATTTTAAAAGCTTTGCCTTAATAACTTCTATTTGTGAGAAGAAGAATACATAATTTATCCAATTAAAATGCTTAAGATTTCATATACAGTGCTTGAGATAACAGCTGTTTAGTAAAAATAATTAAAAAGAGTTTTAAGAAGCCTTTTTAAAAATAGAATAATAATAATTTTTATTTGTAAAAGTTTAAGAATTTAATCTTTAATATCATAAGTGAAGTTGATAAACGGAGAATTCAGATACTTTAATTATTAAAGATGGTAGAATTTATTATAAAGTGTGTGTAGCAACTTAATAATTCATTCTAATTAAACTTACCTTTGAGATTTTATAATATTATTAACTGTGTATAGTTTTTTTTATTGTAGAATAAATGTGTGTTTTTATAATTAAAACTCTCGTTCCAATTGTTTCTCCAAACAATTTTCATAACACTATAAACCCTGGTGCACTTTCACGACCAGGTCGGATCAAAATGAACCTCGGCTACCCGTTTATTATGACAAACGGAAGGGCAGGCCAGACTTTGACTAAAATTGGTGTTTTTTAATGGCGCAGACGAATGCAATAGTTAGGGTCTGGGACCCGTACATTTGGCGCAGTCGACGATAGGATTCATTCTTGTCAAAAAGTGGAGATATCAAAAAAAGAGATGATTCTTACAATTTTGCTTTGGGAGAAATATTTAATTGCGACATTTATGGTATTTAAAAAGTCTGTTGGATCTTGCTTACTTAGAAGCTAAGATTAGTAATATTAAGTTTTAATATAAGTTTTGGGGATTTTATTTATCATATTCATAGCGAATCAAGGCAAAAAAGGGAATATAAAGAGAGAAGGTGATATGGGAGGAGCGATGTTGCTCCCCTCTGGAAATTCAAGCGGGTGGCTTCGATTTCCTATCTCGGCGTGAACAAACCTAGGAAAAAAAATTTTAAAACTTTTAGCCTTCTTAGTAATAAAAATATTATTTGACAAATTGAGAAATGGAGGTTCTAATAAATCAAGAATATTTGCCCCTATATCAAGAAATACCCTTATGTAATGGGAAGGGGGATGTTGAGGATTTTTTTCGTTGTGTAGAGGAAGTCGCCCTCGCAGGAGCATGGGGAGAAAAAACCACGGTGAATATGGCTAGATTAAGATTAAGAGGAGACGCACGTATGTATGTTAGAGAAAGTGGTAGGTTCGATGACCCTGAAAATTATGGACAATTTAGGAACAACTTAATGAATAGGTTTGGTAGTAAGACACTAGAAGAAAGAGAGGAGGGATTTAGAGGCTGTATGTAAAAGGAAGGAGAGGAGATTCAAGCGTATGCGACTAGATTAGTGGCATTAGGAAGAGGATTAATACCTCCTGTGGAGAAGCTAGAAGGGGAAGATGAGGATTTGGTGGAAGCTAGGAGGGAAATGAGGCACTTAATTCTAATGCAGAATATAAAACAGCGTTTTGAAGAAGGTATACTGCCACATATTAGGAATAATATGATGTATGCAAAGGTGGAGACGTGGGAACAGGCAGTGGGATTAGTGGAAAGGATAGAACGTCTCCATAATAAACAAGAGTCTGCTATGATAGGAATGATAGAGGAAAAAGTGGACTGGCAGACAGGGATGGTGGACAGAGTGACACGTAGATATGAGAAAAAGATAGAAGAAGCAGTAACAAAGGCTATTGGGGATCATTTCGCAAGGCAGCCTGGAATCGGTCAATACAGAAAGAATAAGCCGAAAGAAAAGAATAAAAGAAAATCTAAAATAATAAAAGGAAAATGTGAGTTCACAAATGGTAACAGGAAACGAGGTAGGACCCTCCTCCGCTCAGTGAGGTCGAGACAGGAAGGTGTAACAGAGAATACAGGAGAAAAAATCAAAAAACGTTTATCGGAGAATGTTAGTTGTATTATGGTAGAGGCTATAATAGGAACTTTTAAAACAAAAATGCTCATTGATACGGGAAGTAAAGTTACCTTATTGTCGGAAACAATGATCGACAAATTAAAAGAGAAGGGACATATAGTTAAAGCTATTGAAAAAACTAAATTAGAACTCATGGGAATCATGGGATGTCGGTTTTCTACTAAAGGAGCGTATGAGCTGGCTATGAAGTTAGGTGACCGAGATAACATGATTGAATGTTATGCATGGGAGAAACAATGGCCACTTAAATGTGAAGGAATTTTAGGTCAAGATACGTTTGTGTCTAGAAAACTTGCTATTGATTTCGAGGAGCAAGCTATTAGAGATGGAGATAATAAAATATACTTTGTAGACGAAGAAGGGGATTTAGGCAATAATTTTTTAACATGTAAGAAGAAGGTTGAGAGAGATTATATGGAGATGGTGCCAATGCACTTGGAGAAGAAAGTTATTATTCCTCCATTATCGGAAATTGTGGATGAAGGAGTAGTAAAAGGAAAAGGGTTAAATGGGAGACAGGGCGTAATTGAAGCCTATGATTTAAGAATACCTGGATTAAAGACTGCCAATGTATTGGTAGAGGTGACAGATAAACATACACTATATGATCAAAAATATCCGGACACCCCTCACAGATCATCGATTGGCCCAATGTCATATGATAATGACTTGCACATCATTTAAATAGCTTCCCACACCTTCAGACACAACTCTGCTTGGATATTGGCAAGAATGGGTCGTTCGGCAGAGCTCAGTGAGTTCCAACGTGGAACCATCGTTAGATGTCACCTATGCGCCAAGTCCGTGCGTGACATTTCCAGCCTTCTTCAGATACCCAAGTCAACAGTAGGCGATGTCATTATGAAATGGAAGACCTGGGGATCAACAATAGTTCAACAACGAACCGGTAGACCCAAGAAACTAACGGACAGAGACCGCCGAGTGGTTCGTCGTGTCACCCGCAGCAATCGAAAGTCCTCGGCGGAAAAAATTGCCACAGAGTTTCGAAACGCCTCTGCAAATGATGCCAGTACCATAACAATTCGTCAGGAACTGCACACAATGGGATTCCATGGACGTGCTGCTGCCCACAAGCCCCACATCAGCAGGGTCAACGCCAAGCGACGTCTGGAGTGGTGCAAAGCCCACAGAAACTGGACAATGGACCAATGGAAACGTGTAATGTGGACAGACGAATCTCGCTACACACTCTGGCAATCTGATGGACGAGTTTGGGTTTGGCGCATACCTGGAGAACGCTTCTTACCTGAGTGCACAGAGCCCACAGTCAAGTTCGGAGGAGGAGGAGTCATGGTGTGGGGCTCATTTTCATGGTACGGACTGGGCCAGCTCATTCCTGTGCAAGGAATCATGAACTCTGACCGTTATCTGAATGATTTGGACAACTGTGCACTTCCAACGCTGTGGCAATTTTTCGGAAACGGGCCATTTCTCTACCAACACGACAATGCTCGGTGCCACAAAGCGAGGCGTGTACAGCAGTGGTTTGCGGACTCAGGGGTCGAAGAAATGGGTTGGCCAGCACAAAGTCCCGACCTCAATCCTATAGAGAGTCTGTGGGATAAATTGGAAAGACGCTTGCGGGCCAGATCACATCGGCCAACTTCTGTACCTGAACTGATTCTCGCTCTTCGGGAGGAATGGAGGAACATTCCAGAAAGTACCTACCAACATTTGGTGGAAAGTCTTCCCTGAAGGGTGGAAGCTGTGATTTGGGTAAAGGGATGTGCAACGCCCTATTGATTTCCATGAAATCGTGGCTAGAGCGCAAACGTGCATGTGTCTGGATATTTGTGATCCTATTCGAATAATAAATTGCTCCCAAGAAGAATTGACTTTAGATAAAGGGAAGAGAGTCGGAAGTTTACAGGAAGCAGAACAACCCCCTTATGTTATGAATCATACAATTGAGATAAGGGATGAAAAAACAAGGGAACCATTAAATAGAGAAGAACAATTAAATCTATTTAAATTAGATCATATGGAAAGGAAAGAAAGAGAGCAACTTGAGGAATTATTATGGAAATTTAGAATCTGTTTTGCACAGAGTGAATTTGATCTGGGATATGCACATGCCTTTCATCCCAATATAGACACTGAAGATGCGAGACCTATTGCACAGGCTCCGTACCGTATTCCGTACACACAGCGAGAGATAATGGATCAGATTATTGACAATTTACTGAGAAATAATGTAATTAAAGAATCATTGTCTCCATGGGCAGCACCCGCCCTTTTAGTTAAGAAAAAGGATAGAACCTTTAGGTTTGTTGTTGATTATAGGAAATTCAACAAGGTGACACGCCTTGACATTTTCCCTTTACCATTGATATCGGAGACGCTTTCAGTGCTAGGTAAAGCTAAAATATTTAGCATTTTAGATGCAAACAAAGGATATTTTCAGCTAGGAAAATAAGATGGATATAAGACTGGATTTGTAGTCCCAGGAGGTAAATACGAATTTAAGCGACTACCTATGGGATTGGCTCATTCGCCGAGTGTTTGGGAAAGGACTGCAGAGCATATTATTAGACAGATAAAAGGAAAGTGTGCACTTGTCTTTTTAGACGATTTTTTGCTTTATTCAGCTGATTATTTATTCTGCATTTAAAGGACCTAGAGTTCCTATTTGAAAGCATAAAGGAGGCAAATATTAAAATGAAGCCAAAGAAGTGTCAGTTTGTGAAGTCAGAAGTCAAGTTTTTGGGCCATATCGTCTCTGAGAGCGGTATTGCGCCAGATCCTGATAAAATACACACAGTAAAAGAATTTCCTAGGCCAACTACAGTTAAAGAAGTACAATCCTTCTTAGGATTCGCCGGATATTATCGCAGACACATAGATTCGTTTAGCCGCATCGCGAAACCTCTTTCAAATCTGACGAAAAAAGAAGTTCCATTTGAATGGACAGAAGAAACAGAAGCTGCATTTCAAGCTTTAAAAGATGCTCTTATTACAGCACCAGTTTTGAGGAGGCCAGACTTCTCTAAAGAATTTATTGTATCAACAGATGCAAGTGATTTGGCGCTCGGAGCAATTCTATCACAGAAGATAGACGGGGAAGAATTTCCTATCACGTATGCGAGTCGTCTCTTAAAAAAAAGGGAAATAAACTATAGCACAACTGAAAAAGAGTGCTTGGCAGTCATTTATGCCGTGAAACAATTTAGAGTGTATTTATAAGCAGAACTTTTTAAAATAATCACTGATCATCGACCATTGAAGTGGTTGTTTAATATAAAAACACCCGGGTCGAGGCTATCTAGATGGGGGATGACGCTCCAAGAGTTTGATTTTGAAATAATACATAAGCCAGGACGCATACATGGCAATGCTGATTGTCTCAGTCGTGTAGCCATTGGTGCAGTCACGGAGTATGAACCAGTCATTTCTCGTGAATTAATTGCGGAAGAGCAAAAACGAGATTCAATATTAAGCCCTATTATTGAACGTTTGAAGTCCTATTTTCTAGATGATGACGCCATGTTATACAATTTAAAAGAAAGTGCTTCTCGGAGAGAGAAATGGGAAAGAGTAGTAGTACCGGAAAAATTACAGAAATATGTTATGAGATTATATCATGATATTCCAATGAGTTGACATATTAAAGCAAAAAGAATGAGAAAGAAAGTAAATAAACAATTTTATTGGAAGGGGATGAACAAAGATATTCAGGAATATTCTCGTGATTGTGAGAGCTGTCAGAAGAAACCCCCCCCCCTCTGAAAAGGAAGAAGCAGCCTTTTCAAAAATTTCCTAGTGCGGAACGACCTTTTTATCGAGTAGGTGCTGACCTCGTGGGTTCGTTTCCAATAACTGATAAAGGAAATAAATATATTCTTGTATTAGTCGACCATTTTAGTCGATATTCGGAGGCTATTGCACTCCCTGATCAGAAAGCTGAGACAGTGTTTGCTCGTTATTCGATCCCGACACAATTACTCACGGATCGTGGAGCGAATTTCACTTCAGCCTTAATGAAGGAACTATGCAAATTATTGGGGATAAAGAATTTATTTACTACAGCGTATCATCCAGCGTCAAACAGAGCTGTAGAACGCTACAACAAAACAATGGTAGCCATGTTGAAGCATTATGTTAATTCTTTTAGGACGGCCGAATGCCATATGGCACTTTTACTTGTTTTTATAATATAGTCAGAAATAAAAATTTTTATCTTTTTAATCATTCAGTCTAAGAAAACGAAAATTACTGTATTCTCTACAGGAAACCTTTCTCTATAATAATACAGTATAATTAGCTTAGAGAATGAGATATTGTATTTATTATAATTAATTTAAAATGGACAGGCGTGGATGTTACAAACTAAATGTCGATCTTATATACCCATTACATACCTCTTCATTTTAAAAAATATTTACTCTCTACTTAATAAAAACCTGCTTTTTATGAAATTTCTTAGCTTCCTTAATTGTTCCATACAAGTTTTTCTGCATAAATATATATAAAAAATTTTTTATCCTACCTTTACTTCATCCTTGTAATTTTAGTGCCCTCTTCGTTTTCAATTTCGCTTTGTTGAACTTTCGTGCCAAATTGCGAGATTGTTATTGCAGTTGGGTATAGGGAACTTTTTATTATTTTAATCCTCAGAGTCTATTCTTTATTTTAAGTATAATGATAATTCATAAAATGAATTTAGAAAATAGAAATAAAGTAAAATGTAGGCGGATTCAAAACAATTAGGTGTGACTGCCGCCATGATGACGTCATTTCAGAATGCATTCCGAAATCCCCCCCTCCCCCTCCTCTACACGGCCGCTTGCGGCCGCTTCGATGCTTAGAAGGTTGGAATGTAATTTTGTTTTTATCCGTTTATTGTTTACTTTATAAAGAATTGTTCACGTCACGTTGAGACTTATAATTTGGATGTGGACTAGTATATATGCATTCGGAATGTTTATATTATAGTTAGAAATTTTTGGTTAACGTTTCATTATTTTGCATGAATAATAAAACATCAATTGAACTAAAAATATTTTTTTCGTTTATGCACCAAATTGTAATAAATGCTTTTAATTTTAAATTAGAATATATTGTAAAATTATATTTTCAATATCCAAAATGATTGTAAATTTATTTAAAATTCGCACATAAATTCATTTTCAATTAGCTTCATTTGAAAATGTAAACAGTATTCATTTGTTTCTATATGAATTTTCATGTTTATAAACACATATCATTGAATTTTATAAAAAATAATACAAATTTTATAATAATAAATGAATATTTAATTTTATTTTAGCATATATGCAATTTACAAACGCTATTTTTTGTATAAAATGCACATAAAATCACATTCTCAAGAGCTCTCTGGTGGATAGAGGCGGGGCCTTGATTTTGATTGGTTGTAGTTAGATCTACGCGATTACATCAACTAGCATTAAATTACGTCATGGAGCCAACTTCAAACCCCTGAAATCTCCACATAGTTATGAAAAAAAATTCATAACATTGATAATAAATAAAATTTCTTAATTATTTTTTAATTCTCATACAGACAATGAAATGCTTCACATTTTCGGCCTAACTTGCTAATTGGAAATAATTTTCGTTTTTTTTCTAAAAATTCATTTTAACAAGATTATATTTTTCTTTACTCATATTTGTATTTTTCAGAGTTATTTTTAAAAATAAATTATGCACATAACATAAAATATACTGTTTCACATAGTGGCCTAAACATCAATAAAAACTATGCAAAAAAAATTCGCCATAAATACATATACTTTGGCTAGAAAAAATTTTTGAATAAATTAGCGCAATTTTCCCGTTTTTGATCAAAATTTTCCCGTCCTAAAAGGGTTAATAAGCAGCAATGTAACTGGGACATTTCTTTGCCGTACATTAGCTTCGCTTACAACTCGACTCCCCACAGTGGAGTGAAAGAAACGCCTTTCTTTTTATTCTACGGAAGAGAGCCTACTCTACCATTAGAAATAATAACAACCCCCAGGCGTGTAGTTTATGATATTGATGACAATTATGCTCATGAAGCTGAACTTAGACTGCAAGATGCCTACGAGATAGCGAGTAAAACTCTCGAGGAGCAGCAGAAAAAATGAAAAAGTTACCATTACCCTAAGCAGCGACCTTATACCTTCAAAGTTGGTGATTATGTTTATTTACATTCACCTTTAGTCAAAAGAGGCTTAACGATAAAGTTAGCTGACAATTTTAAAGGACCGTATGAAATAATGAGACAGTTGTCTCCAGTGAATTTCATAATACAAGAGGTCAATGGACATGATAAACAGTTAGTTCATGCTAATCGACTCAAACCAGCATATGGAATGCAAAGGCAAACAGAGAATCAATCTTCTCAAAATCCTGAGTCTGAACATAGACCAGAAACAGAAACAGAAAGCCCTCACCTTCCTAATGACAATTATACATATTGGCATAGGAACCTGCAGATACCTAGAGGTAATATTGTACCTCCACACCCCATGGAACCAGTAAGACGAGAGGAACCTATTCGTTCTCCACATGGGTATAAATTTAAGGAGCTTAGGCCCTGTAGCTGAAGAAGAAAGGGTTAGGAGTCCCCCCCCCCCGCGATTCCTTAGTCGTTAGGCGAGCACAAAACGCAAGGAATGTAAACATGATCAACGTAATGGAAAATCATGAACCAGGGGAAGCAATTAAAACCTTCAATAGGGAAATAACCCTAGAAATTCAGCGAGGGGAAGAAATGAACACGAAGATGGAGAAAATAGAACAGATATTAGAACAAGTAGTGGGAGATATGCAGGAAATAAAACAGGTGGGAATGCAAGTGAGAGAGATAAAATACAAGATGGGAGAACAAATAGGAGAAATAAATGAGACTATAGCAGCCTTAATACAGAAGAATAAAGAGCAGAGCGAGGAGCAGAAACGTCTTCTTTCCTCTCCCCCACCGGTGATGCCTGCACACAGAATGTGCGACAGAGAACCCCCCCCCCCCCCCCTTGGGGTTTTCATAATAAACCTGAAAATTCAGTAGTTAAGGAGCTCTTAATGCAGTCTACCCATCAGGACTTATCCATTATGCATCCAGAGTATGCAAAGGTAAACAAACGACCGGCGATCGTTCCAAACATGAACTCATATTATGGTTATGAAGATGACGCAACACTTGTGTAGAAAAAATCTTGAATTTAACAAGACAAGGAAGCTTGAGCTTTAACTCATGGACTAGGGTAGTGGGATCGTGGGTGTTTTGCTAACTATCCCCTATCCTCCCTCCTTGTTCGGGAGTTGACTGGAATTTCTGGGGAGATTTGCATTCCCGTCTCCCAGTTTGAGAGGTTGGTTCAGGCAAGAGTGGGTTTTATTATTCTTTTAAATAATCATTTAAGTATTGGCATATATTAATTGGCTTTATAACTTGTAATTTAAAATTTTTAGGGATATGCAACTTTATAAATCTCAGTAACTTTTGTCGAGATTCATTATTTTGCGTTCGGCAATTTATTTATTTTTGCCAGCTTTAGTTTTATCATTGTTTACGGTGGCTTTCAGTGTCAGGAGACCTGAGGTCCCCGCTTCCTTTGTTTTAAGGATAAAATGGAGTCGGAGGAGAAATCAGGTGATTATGATTTTCCTTTCCACGCAAGAATTCCTTCTTGACTATACCAGTTGGAAAGACAATCTCTTGAAGTAAAAAAATCTCGGAATGAAAAAGTTACACTCGTAAATAAATCCGTATGACAGATGGGACAGGAAATGGCGACTCCTTTTCTAATATTAATTATAAAGTTTAATGTTATGTTTAAAGGATTATTTGTCTATTTAGCGAACACTTAATCGCGTAGCAATTTAATCAACAGGTTTCAATTTGAAGCGGAGTGAAAGCGATGGTCGAAGAAGATTTGAATTACGTTTGACATCCGCCCGTAAGCAAACACGCTACGAGATACTCAGTGTTGAAAGAGGAGTAGGAAATAATAGATAGAAAGAAAAGACAGGGATTCCCTTTCCCTTGATTCTAACAGATACCCTTACTATGAAAAGATTCTAATAGCCACTTATCATTAGAATTAATTATAAACTTAACTTAATCTAAAGAGTATAAGTATTACTTATAAATAAAATCAATATATCAAGGTGGAATAGTGTTAATATTCTAGTATTACTGAGGATAAATAAAAAGAAACATATTAATCATCCTATGTCGTATTGATATTATATTGTAATAATAATGATTAAATAAGTCATGTATCGTAGGAATAAATGTTAAGCATTATTGAACTGTAATAAGGATCAGTCAGGTGATCTTATTGTTAAAAAACTGTGATCTCAATTTTTAATTGATAGACATCGTTAATAGTTGAGCCACGTTTGAATTTAACAGGATTTTATAATAAAGCTACTTATTAACTAATTTTAGTTAATGCACAGGAGTTGACTACCTTATTCAACATTGTATTAATCTTA
>JAHWFO010054254.1:0-10001 GCA_023313115.1 Rhysida immarginata
GGTAGACCTACTGGTGGCCCGACCCTTACAGGTGTAAGGCTAGGTAAGTGCTGGTCAAGTGGCGACACGAACCTTAAGAGAGGGCCCTACAGAATTGGCGCAGTTTGGACAGGGTATTCGAGACATTCGAGCGCCGCGCGCCAGTTAAACAATAGACGGCCTTACAAAATTGGCAACAGTCGACAGGATATTAATTATTTCAATCCTTACAAATTCTGGCAACATCCAATTGGATTGACTGCAGGGTTGCCTAAAAGATGCACACCTGATCTTAACAGAGTGACAAACAAAAAATACACAAGCAAAAATTTGAAAGCTGGGAAAAGTTTATTCTACAATAATGGCTTACAAAAAAACAAATATTTTTCGTTAATACGTAAACAAATACAGTTCTTAATGAATGAATGAGAGAAGCTCATGAAAACTGAGGAACAAATTTGAGCAACCTATATAAAAAGGGAGGGCTAGTAGTGCGTGCTTGGGAAATCCTGCTTATCAAGACCAGTAAAGAAAGGAGGAGGGGCTAAATTAAGCTAGTGTGGGTTATCAGGAAGATAGGATGGCGTTACAATCATTTGCTCTAGCTGGGGAGATAGGAGCCTATGACGGCTCGACAGATCAAGCGTTGTTTTTCCAACGCATAGAGGAGGTGGGCACAGCGAGTAATTGGACTCCCGAGGCGAAATTGAATATCGCCAGGATAAAGATGACCGGGAGCGCTCAGTTTTTCTGTCGCGAGAATCAGGCCATGCTCGGAATAAATGAGTATGAGGCCTTTAAACAAAAAATAATAGACAGACTTGGGAGGGAGCCCAAGGGTAAAAGCGAGAGGCTATTTATGGAATGTGTACAGGGTAGGCGTGAGACAGTGCGTGACTTTGCCACCCGCATACAGGTTCTGGGACGTAGAACTATGATCCAGGTAGATGGTGCCGGTCCCGATGCAGACACAAAACGCGCATTTGCCAGACAAATAGCTGAAGAACGGATGAAGGATCGATTTATTGAGGGTCTATTGCCCACATATCAACGGGTTATATTGTTCCGTAAGCCGGAGAGCTTGGAACAAGCCATCAGCTATGCTGAGGAAGAAGAGGAAATAGAGGCGCGAATCGCTGCAAAGAGATATGGGTTGAGCGCAGTGAGCAGTGGGGAGGAAGGAGCAGAAAAGAAAACAGAACCAGACTTAACTACCCTCATTAATGAAATTGTGAGTTTGAGATTGGGTGAACTAAATCAAAACGCGAATAAACAGGGAACTAGGAATCCGGAGACGCGAGCTGGTACGGGAAATGGAAAGTTTAACATGCGTCAGCCGCCAAGGAATGCAGTTAGACAGGGCAATATGGCAGGAACAGAGGGTAGATCCACGGACAATGGAATAAGGCAAAATGTGGTCTGTTTTAATTGTAACAGACCAGGGCACGTGGCGGCTATGTGTAACAATAGGAATAAAAAGATAATCTGTTTCTTCTGTAATCGCGAAGGACACACACAACGCGTTTGTAGTCTGAGGCTTAATCAGCCCAGCACGAGAGGCTCCACACCTAGAGAGCCTAGAGCCGAGGGCGAACGGCAAGGGAGCAATCAGACAAAAAACGTAGGGGGACCCTCCCCCCAAACTCAAGGGGAGGGCACACAATAGAGAGAGCATCACAAGTGAGCGCGAGTGGATATGCGGAACCTAAGGAGCTGACTGTCACAGGGGGAGCAGATCAGATGCCAATCCAGTTTTTGGTGGATTCAGGTTCTAAGGTCACTCTGCTTTGTAAGGATATCTTACATAAATTAAAAACCAAGGGCTATCCAATGAAAGAGATGGATAGACCTGCATTGAATTTAGTGGGAGTGACTGGGGATGGGTTCACGACAGAAGGGTCGTATGCACTTGAAATTAAGTTTGGGACACATACGTACAGCTTAGAATGTTATATTTGGAAGCAGAGGTGGGGTGCCTCTTACCATGCCATACTGGGGAGATATATGTTGCATAAATTCGGTTTTGTTATTGACTTCCACCGTGGCATCTTACACGACGAGATAAACAAAATCCATTTTGATGAGCCGTGGCAGGAGAGAAAGAAAAAGGGGCAGAACAGCGTGAGTGCCATTCGAGAATACATGGAGGCTGTTCCAGTTGGTTGTGGTCGAACTTTTTCCATTCCCCCTTACTCAGAGGTTGTGCTCGAGGGTAGACTCATGGGTAAATCATTTAAAAATAAGGTTGGAGTTTTGGAACCCCGAGACATAAACATTCCAGGATTATTGGCAGCGAAGGTTATTGCAAGGGTATCAAAATCTAACACTATTCCTACGCGACTTTTAAATTATTCAGGGGAGACTTTGGTGATTGAGAAGGGTAAAATTTTGGGTCATTTATATGAGGCTGAGGAAGAAGTAGGGGCTTTTAATAACACAATTGAGGTTGAGGAGAAGAAGTTGGATAAAAGGGAGTTTCTGAAACTGTTTGATCTAGAACATTTGCCAACTGAGCAGAGGAGCTCATTGGAGCAACTCTTGTATCAGTATGAGGACGTTTTTGCGCAGTTTGCTTTTGATTTAGGGAAATGCAAAATCGATTATCATGAGATCGACACAGGGACCTCCCCCCCTATCGCTCAGGCCCCATATCGAATTCCATACTCCCAGAGAGCTATTATGAATGAGTTGGTTGAGGAATTATTAAAGAATGACGTCATAGAAGAAACATGTAGTCCCTGGAGCGCGCCGGCCTTACTAGTCAAAAAGAAGGACGGTACATACCGCTTTGTCGTGGACTACAGAAAATTGAACTGGGTGACAAAGGTAGATCCCTTTCCTTTACCGAATATATCAGAAAGTCTTTCGCAGTTAGGCAAGGCGAAATTTTTTAGCGTTTTAGACGCCAACCAGGGCTACTTCCAGCTCGAAATTAGGGATAAAGAGAAGACCGCGTTCGTTACGCCTGAGGGGAAATTTCAATTCAAACGCCTGCCCATGGGGCTCAACAATTCTCCATCACTATGGCAGAGAACCGCAAACTTTATCGTTCGCGGGCTTAAAAATAAGATAATTGTGTACCTCGATGACTTCTTGGCATACACTGAGTCATTTGATGAGCACCTGGTTAGTTTACAGGTGTTATTTGAGCGACTGCGAGCTGCGAATCTTAAATTAAAACCGCGCAAGTGCCAGTTCCTCAAGGAGGAAGTTGAATTTCTGGGACATGTAATATCAGAGAAGGGAGTGGCACCTGATCCGAGTAAAATTGCCGCAGTCAGAGATTTTCCTAGACCTCATACAGTCAGAGACGTGCAGTCCTTTTTGGGTCTCGCCAACTATTATAGGCGTCATGTGGATGGTTTTAGTTCCATTGCAAAACCTATGACTAATTTGACTAAGAAGGATGTCGATTTCGAATGGACGGATGAGGTGGAGAGCTCGTTTCAAGCTTTGAAGCAGGCTCTTATCACCGCGCCAGTGCTTAAGAGTCCTGATTTTGACAGGGAGTTCATTTTATCAACTGATGCTAGCTCTTTTGCGTTGGGGGCAGTGTTAGCTCAGAAATTTAATGGCCGAGAGCACCCAATAGCATATTGTAGTAGGCTGTACAAGAAAGCAGAGCTAAATTATTCTACCACGGAGAAGGAATGCTTGGCAGTTATCTACGCTGTAAAGCAATTCCGAGTGTACCTCTACGGGCGAAAATTCCAGATTTATACCGATCATTGATCGTTATCTTGGCTTTTTAACCTCAAAGATGCCGCGTCGCATCTAGCTAGGTGGTCGTTGACGTTGCAGGAATTCCAGTTTGAAATTATCCATAAGGCCGGGATTAAGCACAAAAAAGCAGATGGGTTATCTCGTATTCCAATCTCCACAATCGCAGAGTATGAGCCAATTGTTTCAAGGGATGAGATTTCTAGAGAGCAGTTAAAGGAGCCACAATGGCAAGAGATTATAGAATGTTTGAGAGATAAGAAGGACCCCCACCTTCTCCCTGGCCAGATAAGATGGAGAGTTTTTTTCTCGATGATGATGGATTACTTTATCATATTAAAAAGTCTAAGGACGCTCGAGAAACTTGGGAGCGGTTAGTCATTCCCCGCAGTCTTGTCAAACACATATTGTTTACCTTTCATGACCTCCCGGGAAGTGGACACCTTAAAACTAAACGTATGTGGAAAAAGTTAAACAAATTGTTTTTCTGGCCCCAAATGAGACAGGATATACAAAAATATTGTGCGCAATGCGATAGTTGCCAGCGCAGGACGCCACCTGAAAAACGCAGAGAACAGCCGCTAATGGAATTTCCGGCAGCAAAACACCCATTCTACAGAGTCGGAATCGATATTCTGGGTTCTTTAGTTACAACATATTCCGGAAATAAATATATCCTCGTGATCCTAGACCACTATTCTCGTTTTGCAGAGGCTTTGCCTCTTCCTGACCAGCGGACTGAAACAGTGGCAAAAGCACTTGTTAACTCAATATTCAATCGTTATTCGATCCCCATTCAGCTTTTGAGTGATCGAGGGGCAAACTTCACTTCAGAACTCATGAAGGAGATATGCCATAAGTTAGGGATAAAGAAGCTATTCACAACGGCGTTCCACCCTTCCGGAAATGGTATGGTCGAAAGATTTAATCGAAGCTTGACGAGTATTTTGTGACATTATGTGGATGCAAGTCAACGGAATTGGGATGAATGGCTGACGTATGCAACATTTGCCTATAACGCGACTCCTCACTCTTCCGTAGGTGAGAGTCCCTTCGTATTGCTCTTTCGTCGCGATCCCATACTTCCGTTCGATGTCCTCATCGCCCCAAGGAAGACGTATTACGACATCGCTGATAACTACAGCACCGAAATAGAAGCACGCTTACAAAATGCGTTGCCAAGCAGAACAATCTGCCAATCGTAAAAGGTTCCATGATTAGAGACAGCGATCATATCAGTTCCGAATTAATGATTTGGTCTATTTATCCATACCTCAGATAAGACGAGGGCTATCTAAGAAATTGCACGCTTCATTTGATGGCCCATACGAAATTGTGGGACAAATTTCACCCGTGAATTTTATCATAAAACACTTGGAGAGTGGGAAGAAGAAGCTCGTACACGGAAATCGCCTTAGGCCAAAGGAAGGAGACCCCCCAATAGGAAGGAAGAAGCCACCGAGGAAGTCGGAGGATAGAGCATCTAAGAAAGGGTCAGTGACCCCTGCTCTATACCCCGAGGAAGGGTACTGGGTTCCACGGGAAGAACAAGGACAGAGAGGGCCGAGTCCCCCTCCCCCACCACCTCCAGCACCTGTAAATCCTTCTCCATATCTTCTGCGGAGTCAAACACAAGCACGTTCGATTCCATGGGTGCTACCTTTTGCAAAAGATCGGCGTTCTATGGAAGAGATAAGACAGCATGACCCAGCAGACTCAATGTCTGAAGCCATGGAACAAGAACCTCGAAGCTCTATCAATATTATAAGCGAGAGACGTATTCAGCCTCTCATCAACCACTGCACACAACTTGGCAGTCAACTAGACTTAAATTTAATGGGTGCACTTTTCTTAATGGGTCTCAACATTGTTATGATAGTCCTTGTTCTAGGATTCAGTCGGTAGGTTCGCAGAGATCTGGCATTGGGAATGGCTGATTGATCTAATGAATTACCCTTAAGGCTAATATGCTTTTATTTACTGTCGCAATGGTAGGAACACATACTGTTCACTGAGTGTTTCAGGTTAGTGTAGATCCATGATCTTCAAAGAGCATTCATATCTGAAGACGTAGGAAGGAGGTTAATAGAGACCTTGCTAATTAAAGAACTAACTATGGATACTTACTGAACTAAGAAATGCTTAGAAACTATGAATTACTAGCTATTAATGTTAAGATTAGCCAAATGTCTACAGATACTTGATAAAGGGTTGTTTATAAAAAATGACCTTGAGTGATGACAAAATAGTAATTAATACTGTAGTGCTAATAAGGAGTAATACATTTATATCTAAGTTATTGCATCAGACTAGTAGATTATTTTAGAACACAAAGCATTATTCTATTGTACCCATCTGAGTAATATCACCTAAATCAAGTTTGGTTTTATTTATGATGACTCATCTTGAACAATTATAGTAAGTCCTTATACCCAAGGTGAAATGATAAGACATTTAAATGGAGTCATGCAGTTGTTATTGGGATTTTTTACATGCTGTAGATCATTTACTGAGCTAGAGCTTGTTTACAATTCATAAATAATACACAATAAAGTAAAATAAATAATTAATAATCAGAATGGTGATCAGGCCATTAGGATTCACTAGGAGTCAGTGTTGAACTTTTGATCATCTTATTTATTGTGTTAAAATGACGTTATTTTGTTTTGCTTGGTAGAGTTCAATCGTTTTATGTGAGAAGATAAACACAAAGGTTAAATACTGAGGACTGAAAATAGGCCTCAGGGGCAATTATGACGGCATGAGTCAAGAATTATAATTGCTATATTTAACAAAGATAAGTGGTGTTATCATAAGAAGTACAGTTTATACATCATCCGAGTCAAATAAATAAGGTTATGATTGACAGATGACAAAAAGGGTCAACAACCTAATTCCACCTTATGTACGAACGTTAGTCGCACTGTTTTAAGATGGGATTAGATGCAGTATATCAGTTGTTTTTATTGAAAGATTTGGATCAATGGATTGATGGGTATTCCATGTGGCACCTTGACGAAAGGTTGAAATTGTGGGTAACATTCTGTAGCAAACAGATAACAATTTGTGAGGGGAACAAGCGTTTCTTTGGCAATAAATTGTCAATATAGCCAACATGGGGAGAATAGGGCGTCAATCTAACAAAGTTATGCATTTTGGCGACCCCCCCCCCTCTTGGAAGGATGAGGAGCCAGCTGGAAGAATCCGGGCACGTAGTGGCCTTGATTTCTATAAAATTGAGAGAAAACACCCCATTACCTTCTGTCTGGTATTCAGATTTAACATAGTATTTTGTACATGGTAACTTTTACTTTAGGATTAAAGGATCCTTAGTACAAAGATGCCACATTACTGGGTAACAGAAGTATCACATGCTTATGAAATCATTTCTGATGATTGGGTTCTTGAATTACATTAATAATCTACATTACATGTTAAGATAGACAGATCTCTATTACTTTGATGTGGCAGCTTCGTTCTCATAAACAGTATCTTCGAATATGGGAATCAGTAAATAAACCAACCACTAAAGCTTGGAGGGAAAGCTAATTGTTTTTCGAATATCCTAACATGAATTTATTTAGGTGAACTATTACTGATATAATTATAGCAGTCTAGTTCTTTATTCAGGTATGTAAATGATGATTTGTGCGACCATTGCTAGTATTAAGCAAGTTAAAGGCATATTTATGAAATTACATCCTTAATCCTTATTTCAGGGATTATGACAATTAAAAATCAGAGGTTTTTCAACCGGAAAGAGCATCATTCAGTCTGACACTAAAGCATCATGACAGTAATTGATAGCTTCATTAAAAAGGGCATAAATGGGTTGTCCATCACATACTGGGATCAACTATTAAGGCTGCAAATACAGATGGTGGCCATGCTAAGTCTTTTCGTAATCACAGAGTGGGTGACTATGATTTGTAATTAACCGACGCAATTAGTAGAGGTAGCGGAGATTATTTTGTTTAGAATGGATGGATTGTTTTATCAGAATTTCTGTCATATCAAAGTCTACAATAATTCATTTTATATTCCATATTTTAATCTTATTTACCATGCAAAAGATTTTTCACATTGAAAGTTCGCAAATTATTTAGCCTAAATATCGTTTTTTGAGACCGATTTATCCTTGGAAAATCGATTTCATAAACATCGATGGATCGATAAATCGTTTTGATTTTTTCGAGAAGTGTTCAACTCTATGCTAAGAAAGAAGTGTTGTTAGAGGCCTTCAAACTTCATCTATTGTCTTTATGCATGCTAAGTTTTATTCATTACTTTTGACTCAAGGGTAGATAAGATTCTCGATGACAGTAATTCAAATATTAAAAGGCATACTCGTAGAATTGTCTAATAAGGATAGTTGTCCATTCATAACCAGAAAATAGATATAATAAGTCGCCTTACCCGGAACGCAGTTACTGCTTCGCTTTGGGAGAAATGGTCCTCGGGCTGGTATTTTGTTTGCAACACAGCAACACTGGCAGATAACAATGAAATGGTTATTATATGTCTAGTTAGAAATTATTCTTAAATAAAAATAGAACATGCTATAGTAATTTACGAATAAAATTAAGGGATGAGAAGTTGATTTGTAGAACCTGTTGACCTCTTCAGAAACGGACCAATCAGAAACAAGCATCTGTTGTTTCAACTGAAACTTGATCAAACTTGCGAAAATTACGACATTATTAATATTTATTATTTGCGATTACTATACAACATTAGAAACAAATATTAGGTCGGTCTATACCTTGTAAGAGTGTCGAATAGGATAATAGCGATAAAATATTTTTTTTTTGTGGCTTGGAAAAGCTAAACACGATCGTTATAGCGTCTTTGTTCCGACAGTGAAATTTAACAATGAAAATGGTTACATCAACAAATAAATGTATCCATTTAATAGCATTTGTATCCGAACACGTTTTACTTTAGTATTTTGCTATCATTTTATGTACTAGTCATTAAAGGGAACTTAAAAAAAATTATTTCTAGGCATGCGGGAGAAAAATACGCCTTCGATGGAAGAAGGGCTAAGTGAAATTTGTATAATTACATTTTCAATCAAGACATCGATGATTAATCTATGCTAATCGCGAATTATTACACTCTAAAGATATTATTTCAGTAAAGAAAATTATTTAAAGAAGTGATAGGATGGATTAATTTAACTTTTTCTTACCTTATAATCGTTTTTCCAGGGGCATACAACCAGCCATGCTTCTTGCTTCGTAGTGAATTAAATTAGTTGCCCAGCATTCATTGCGCTACAAGGGAATGTTGACGCGTGCAGCGCCCCAGGTGATGAAATTGGGAAGCCACATTGTTTATCTGTGTAGCTATATCGTTTATTTATTTGAGGAGAATATTATTCTGTACTAATAACTCGAGTATTTTCTATTTATTTAATCCAACATCGACTTAAGTGTGAGGTTCCTTGTCTTGTTTAAAATAATAATAATGGACAATAAATATCTATATATACATATATTTTTTTTTTTGATGGATGTAGAGGATTGTTGTTGGATAAATTCTTTCTCTCTGAGAGATTTGTTGGATAAAATTTTGTTGTTGTCATGTTTAATATTGAGGACTGAGCAAAATTATTGCTGGTTTCGAATAATTATAAGAACAATAACCATGATAATAAATAAGATAATAGAGAGGAGGATAAGGCTAGGTTAACTTATCCGTCAGATGAAGGTTTATGTTTAAGTTTTGAATTGTTGATGTTTGGATGCTGTTTGTAAATTTTTATCAATCATGATCAAAATTGAATGGTTACGGTTTAGCATTAAGATTCTTTTTTTTGGGGGGTTTTATGCTTGGCCATGGGGGGACATGAATGCATTTTTCTTTAGAGAACCTGACCCGCCATCGCCTAAGCAGTATGATGCGTCACTTCGGGGAGACACCATTGCAACCTATCCTCGTTGTCGCCGTGACCTTCGAAGGACGTCCGCCAGGAGAAATAACCATTATGTCATCACCACCACATGTACGGAACTGAATGAACTCTGAGGAGAGACAGTCAACATGTGTGTTTGTGTTTGTGTAAGTGCAACAAGAAACAATTACGTAACTGAAAAACATTGGTTGCTTTTACATAATATAAACTAGTAAAAAGTTCATGAACATAATTATACAAATTAGACAGGAGAACACTCGGACAATGACTTGAGAAAGAGAACATTCAATTTTTTAATAATTACAGTAAATAGCAATAAAATGATTTTTGGTGCTAATCAAGAGAACTGTATATAAAGAAAAAAAAAGAGAGAGATGTATGTAGT
>JAHWFO010054255.1:0-10142 GCA_023313115.1 Rhysida immarginata
CGATTTGATTTTGATGGTGAAATCCTTTCTTGACGGCAGATCCTATCAAGCCAAAGTTGGAGAAAATCTTTCCACACCCCGTGTTGTAAAGGCCGGTGTCCCTCAGGGTTCTGTCCTCGGGCCTGTGCTATTTAATTACTTTGTACATGATTTCCCGAAACCCGATAATTGTAATCTGTATTTTTATGCGGATGACACTGCCATTATGACATGGGCACACCAGCCGGCTCACGTTATCACTCGGCTGCAGTGCGCCTTGAAGCAGTTCGAAGACTGGTTTAACTGCTGGAAGTTGAACCTTAACGTCGGAAAGTGCAAGGCTTTGTACCTCAATAGGAAGCTCAAGCATCCCCCAGATTCTCTTGTTCTGTTCAATAAGAAACTGGACTGGGTGGACAACTGCAAGTATCTGGGAGTTATCATTGACTCAAGACTCTCATGGAACACGCATATGTCCTATGCTCTAAACAAAGCGAAGAGGGCTAAGTTGTCACGTGGATTTTTGCAGAGCGATCGTGACAAAGAGAAAGAACGAAAAAGTTATTTATAGAAAAATCAATCTTTATTCGGTACAAGATAAAGCTTAAAGTCAGTAAGAAAATCAAAGATTGCGCAGTGGAAAGTTTCTACACACTGGAACTTGAAACAGGATAGTCGGTGAAAATTAGTCTTTGCCCGTCTCGGATGCAACACTAGGTGCTATACTCTGAAGTTCGCCGCTGGCGAAGATCTGAAGAAGAGACTGGATGCTGGTAGCGCTTGAAGCGTTGATCTCAGCAATTCCCGTCGAATTATGAATGCACTCAAAGAAGATGGCGCCGGTATCGTAGATTCGCTACGCTGAAGTACACTGCTACTACAGCAAGAATGAAATAGCATAAACTTAGGATGACTATGGCACCTTTTGCCTTCTCGGCGTTCAAAACAATCGTATTAGAGGCTGACGCCCCTTTTCTTTTCGTCGCACTCTTTTTGACACAAAACACTTTGGCAGCTAATTTATTTCCACATAATAAGGGCAGGTAATGCTTTATAAGATGCACTTTTACGCACACAAAAAAAATACCACACTTTGCATCACCAATTTCTTTAACCTAATTAAGAGTCCGTTGACTCTTTCTGGAATTTCACTGTCGCACTTATATCGATGCTCACATTCGAACTATACCCTGAGCAACACCTCAAAACACACACTTTAGCACTCGTCGGTAGTTACTAATGTTGACTACTGAAGTTGTCGAAATTCTGCTGTCTAGAACCTGGCAACTAATGTGGAACTTTTACGGCACGCACCTTAAAACGGATATAATTGAAAGAGTTAATACGAGGATATGCCGACGGTAGCAAAATTACACATACCACACAAAGAGCTTTCACACGTCGAAGTACGCCTCGTCTCTGTTCAGTACTTGTCAGGAAAAAAAAAATATCTCCGTAAAAAAATAAGGATCGCTGCGTCACGTGATTGAATGACTTGTTGTACTGAAAATAGTGTCCACGTCGATAAGTTAGGTTTTATAAGATAAGTCCGGTGAGCAATGTCCCAGTAGATTAAAGAGCATGATTAAGGAAAAGAGGACGAGGGTCGTGGCAAGATTCCCCCTGTACCGCTCAGGCATTCACTGAAAAAGGAAAAATACACACGGCCTCGTCATTTTCCTCGAGTTCATTTGCGTCGGGGTGGAATACTATTCGAAATTCCTTCAACACCGAGGCGGGAATTAAGGAGAGGTTACTTACTCGGACAACACGTAGACTGCAACAACTGCCTATGTGGATTTGCCGCCTCCCGTCTCGTGCAGTAGCTTGACGACGATACAATTCAACGTTGTGTCGCTCCTGGTTTCGCCAGTCGTCTCTCGATTGCTCAGTCACAGTCGGGGAAGGTCCGTCGGAACTCACGACGTTCTCTACGGCTGGGGAAGGCGTGCTTATAAGCTCGACGAACCGCTCAATGGCTTTTTCCAGTCTTTTGTACCATTCGTCGGCCTCTCGGTAGCGCTCGTCGGCTGCTGCCCGCTGTCGCTTCTCGTCGGCGTGTTGCTCGCCGACCGCCTTCAATGCTGTCGCCTCGTCCCTGCCGCTGTCGTCTAACGTTCCCCTGGATTCCACTTGTAGTACGACATTGTCGGAGACGCCTCTCATCTCTCGTGCTAACTGCCGACGATGTCGTCCTTCGTGTCTGCCACTCGCTCCAACCACGCCTTCGTTCTTTTTCCTCCGCTCGCTCTCGCGCTAACTGCCGACGATGTCGTCCTTCGTGTCTGCCACTCGCTCCAACCACGCCTTCGTTCTTTTTCCTCCGCTCGCTCTTGCTCCGTCTCATACTCTCTCGCTCCTCACGCTCCTCCTTACGTGTCGCCTTCGGGATGACGAGTTCGGCGTTAGCTCGCCTGCTGACATCACCTCTCTTCTTTCTCTCTGCCGATCCCTTTTCTTGACGAAAACCACGTGGCATAAGTACAGTATCATAGCTCTCATGGGTCTCAACAGCGCCCTCAGCATTGACAACAAGCTACTTCTATACAAATCGATTATCCGGACCATACTCCTCAATGGCATGCCTGCGTGGGCGACTATCTGTAAAACCAGATGGAGTGAACTACAGTCATTCCAGAATGTTACCCTGAGGACCATTGCCCAGCTGGACAGAAGGACGGTAAAAAACCAATCCATCCACTTGGATTTAAACATGGCCCATATCGGAAAGTTTATACAAGATCTCCTTTTGATTATGATATAGAAGATGAAGACTCACGACAATAAGCTTGTGGAAGGGATACTGAAGAACTCAATGAATATGAACTGGCATACAAAGTATCGTAAACCGAGGCACGTTCTTGACATCAATTTTGAAGATATTAGCAACGTCTCTTTCCCAGACTACTGGAAGATGTGATAATCTTCTTTCTCCTTGTATTTTTTATTTCGTTTATTTTTTGTTTCTGACAATCGTCAATCTTATTTTCTTTTTTGTATAATATGGAAGACCGCTTGGGTTGGTTAGGCTTCTTAACTACCTCAGTGTATTTCATTTGGAGTTTATTCTGGTTGGATGAGCTTGTGAAAGCGCTGCTTTCGTCCCATCCTAACATGTGTACACTTCACTGTTCGATTGTCGATTGTCGATAGACACAAGAACCCTGGAATACAATAAATAATAGTTATGAATTAAAAATACAAAATGAATAAAAAATAGGATTTAATAAACAAAAATAATTAATCAAAATCAAAACAAAAAGCTGACGTTTCGGATAGAGACTATCTTTTATCAAAGCAAAAAGGATAATTCTCTAAAAGCAAATAGAATATTAAAGAATAATCCTGAAGTTATGAAAGGTGCACTAACGGACGGGTTTATATATAGTTTGCATAGGGAATAGTAATACGGTACTGGCTGAAAAACAAGAAGAGAACAAATGACATTAATTAGAAGACCTGTTGGGATAGGACAGGACGGAGGACAAATAGGAAATAATAAGAGGGCGGCGAGAACTATTATTTATTGAAAATATATCAAGAAATCATAGAAACTCTTGATAAGAAAAAAGCCTTAATCTTTGCAAAAACAGACGTATCTAAAGCATTTGATACCGTTCCACGTCGTCAACTCTTACACGATCTGTATACTAAAGGAGTCCGTAGTTCGGTATTATCTCTGTGTGCTTCAAACTTTCAGAATCGCTATTTCAGTATAATTGATAAAGATACCGACCAGTCTACTTCTCATGTGTCCAACAATGGTGTCGTCCAAGGATCTGGGTTTTCCAACATATTTTACTCTGTTTTCTCACGATCCCTTTTTGAACTATCTCTACATTGTAACTTATTATCATACGTTGATGATAACTTTTTGCTCTCTCAATGCAACTATGACGATATTTAACAAGAGAAGATATTATTACAAGAAGATTTAAATAGCGTAGAATCCTGGTATCGTGTACACGCCAACACAAAAAACAAACATAAAAATATTTCTTCATCCTAATACCCCAGCCATGAACAAATCTGTCAGTGTTTTAGAAATATACTTTGACACACAGTTGACCTTTCAAAATCATATTCAAAACTTAATTCGAAGAATTACAAAAAAATGCTATTTGTTTTATCGTCTAAGTAAACTTTTAAATTCTTATCAGCTAGCCATTTTAATACGAACAGAGATATATGCCACCATAGAATGTGGCATCTGCTTATATACCTATCGACTAAAAATGTTAAAATCTGCACTGAATCAATGCATTCGAGTAGCCTTCAGGCTTAACCGTTATCGGTCAATTTCAGAACATTGTTACAAAATTGGTCTGTTGCCCTTTGAGGCCTTCGTTATTTATTGTAGATTGAATTCGTTGTCCAACTCTTTACGTAATCACGAAGATCCTAACCATTTTATCATACAGTATTTTAATAGCTCCATAGATATTCGTCAACCTAAACGATTTAAATTTGTCACTCCCATGCTATCTAATTTTAAAAGCAGAATGTATCCTTATAACACTTTTAAATTTTGGAATGACTTGCCATATTATGTGCGAAGTCACATCTTTGTTTGTTCTCATTATAAATGAATCGGTCATTTCAAAAACCGCATAAGTCACGTTTTTCTCAAACATACTTTTTTTGCTGCGAACGCTTCCTTAAAATTAGACGCATATTCTGGGTAAAAACTACGTAAGTCGGTTCGTACCTTGCTCTTCAAATAAAACCGCCTAATTGACGTTCATTGTTTAAACAGCATAAATCATTACTTAAACAACGGAAAAAGTGTTCCAAAAGAACAAAAAAAGAACATTTGCTCTTTCGACATATATTATGATTCAGATAAAAAGGTACTATCATAGCCGAGGAATTAATTGATGATAAATATTCATTCAATTTAATGAAAAAACATCTCAACTCCTGTGTCACTTCCATCAGCTAAAGCTTATGATTTGAGAGTGCCCATTAATAGTAAAAAAATTAAATGATTTAAAGCGACTTCAGGATAGCATTCTGGAAGAGCATATATCATTTTATCAAAACATATTTAGCTGGCCAACTGCAAATGTTGAAGACAATCCAGATGAGAATGGCTGAGAATATGAATACGTACCATAATGATAGTAAACACATAAAAATGTAATTTTGATAAGATTAAATAAATAAAACAAAAACAAAAACGCAACAATCAGTCTGAAGATGTCAGCATCAATTTCTCGGATACACAGCCGAGGAACAATACTGAACCAGTAACAGTGATCCTCCCTGTTGCACAGCTCTTAACGCTTAGGAACAAAGAACTTCGCAATAACAAAAAAAAATCATCGTTTTAACAACAAACACTATTCGCTACACTCAGTTTAGGTGGCGCCGCCCTTGTGGCATTTACTTGAACGGAGCTAAGTAGGATTCGCCGTAGTTTAAATAAGGCTCAACACGTTGTTGCAGCTAAAGAAATGAAAGGAAAAAAGTAACAAATACTGCCGCGTGTAAGGCTGCAAATCAAAAAATGTAAGGATGTTAAATGCAGTAAGATTACATTTTTTCCCAAAAAATAAAGCCATTAGAAAAAGTTGTGAAGTAAAACTTACAATGGGGGGGAAAAAGCCATAGTACATGTGTATCAATACAATTTTTTTCCATCACCACCATTTAAGCATAAATTAGCAATGGTAGGGTAAAAGATGGAAAATATTTACATATTTTAACATATACTACTAATAAAATGAAATAATATTCAAAATTTGTCTTTTAAAGTTTGTTTCACTTACAATACATTTACATGCTCGCAATTTTACGGTAAAATCACTATTTCTATTGTTAGGTGCATTAGTTTTGAAAACATTGTTTTGTTTGTGGGTCGTTAATAATTAGGTCGTTTATTATTAGGAGCAATTTTCATCTTGAATCTCCTTTTTCATATTTAATCAACTAATAACTTTCCAACTAGGAAATAAAATTTTTTTGGTATGCCATCATTAAAACGAAAGATGAAATCAAGTGCTATTCCTAGCAGGTGCTTGCCACATCGAGCATACAGAAAAATATCACACAGTGTAATATTCAAAGCAAGTTGATGGAAAACGGATGGTGAGGTGGATCCTACTTTCGCCGCCATTTTTCAAAAACAGCAGCGTCCTCTATATTCACTGAAAGTAGCGAATAACCAAAAAAACAAATATAACAACAACACTGATAAAAAAAATTAACATTGACCACAACTCTTAATTAAACAATAAAACAAAAACAGAATAACTATACATCAAACTGGGCATACTGTAGACCTATGATACAAACCGCTGACATGAAATGTCACAATTTAGCACATCTTCTAAAACTTAGAGTTGACATGTCATACTTCCTGATAAATTTAGCCAGCGGGTATCTGACTGGTGCGATATAGCTTAAAGTTAAGATTGTTTATGTGCTCTCGTATTTTAAAGCCTGACAATATGAATAATAGTTCCGTTATATTTGAGCTTTATACCTTATCCCGCCCAGTCGACAAACCTATTTAGCTCGCCGCTCTCCTCTCACCCGGTGAACTCCACTCACGTGCCCAAGAGTGCCTCACGACTGGACTTCAGGTACAGCATGGCTATCAAGGTTATTGCATCCAAAAAAACGATAAAAAATACACATTACATTCCCAAAAATCGATACATTTTTACCAAATATTAGAAAAGGCTATTTTCAGTGTAAAAGAAAGAAGAGGTCTTATCCACAAATGAATTTATTGAAACAAGAGAACAAAGGAAAAATTCACTGATTATGTATCCCACCATGCTGACATGCATGACATCACTTAGTGTCTAATCGTAGCCCACGAGAAAGAGAGCCCCTGGCGTGGAAAATTCACCTGATCATCTTAGTCCGAGTAACACTGTAACCTTCAATGTTTCCATCTTGGATTTAATTATCAATGTATCAATACAATAATTATCTTTTAATATACAACAATTTTCAAAAAATCGTCTTCGATCAGCGCTGAAAAGATGGCAACTTAGATGCCAAAATGTACATTAATGTTCTGAGCAGCTGTGTTTCAATTTATATCTACATCAATCCATTTGTAGCTTGGCTTATGCAGTGAAGCCACATGCCTACATAGACAGAAAACAGCAATGTGGCTCAAGATCCGATTCTAAGACGACCTCCTTTTTCCCCCTCTCATTTTGAAAAAAAACAACCCTCGTCTTATAATCAGGCAAATAGGAAACATTTCGAAATTTAAACAAAAAATATTTAAAAATTATTAAAAAGAATTTGGCTGCTATAAATTTGCTCAATAATGTACAGTTTTACTCTGAAAATAGACTACTACAGTGAATAAATTGATGTATTATACGCCTTTTATTAGTCACAGACAGAAAAAAAAATGGTTACCACAAAAAGAGCGGAACACGGAAATAGTTGCTGAATAAAAATACAAATTAAACTTTTTTTTAAACAACACATAATTTTCTGAGCATATAGTGTGACGAACCCCCCCCCCCCTCTCTAGATATTTATTTATCAATAAGTATCTGACAGACCGCGAGTGGAGGGCTTGTCAGGATTCGGGAGTGTCTAAGGGTGCAACACGGTGATAACAATCAGCATAAAGTTAAATAAAAAAAACAAACTCTTTACTTCCCAAACTTTTTAACCAAACCAAAATACATAAATTACAACACTCAAAACAACGACCGCATAAATGATGACGGCGCTGTTCGTCAATGTGAGGGGCTCCTCGAGTACTTCAAGATCACTATAACAAATTCTTATTAAGGATAGTTTATCACACTACCCATCAAGAAACTATTTAATCACTTATGACACGCGGGCCATGCCCTATAAAGAGGGAGGAGGATGCACCGAGTCCACCGACTCTAAATCCAAACTTATCTAGAAATGGACCTTAGGCTATCGCTGCCTCGAGCAGACTGGTCCACGCGGTGTTTGCTACTGCAAACTTATTGAGCGAATGGCGCCACCCTTCAGAAACTAGATCAACGTCCCCAAATGACGTCGTGTGATTCCTTTAATACAGCACATATGCATGAGAGGGGGAATCACCGAAACCCTCTACAGTGACGCACACAGGCCTCGGTTTGCACCTTCGCACTACTGGTGTCCTGCTCGCTGGCCTCGGCGTGAGCCCTTAATGGAACCAACGATAAAAGCAAGGATACCACCACCACCACCACCACGCGCCAGCCTATGCGGCTCTACAGCGCTTACCAGCCTCTACGCAACACTTCCATAAAACGTACGTCCCTCCTTATAGGAAACCTAACCAAGCAATTATTACTAAGCTTAACGTTTATAAAAAAAAATTACATGAAATCTTCTTAGGGCACAAAACATTCCAGAAACAAAGTACACTAAATATTCTAGAGTCTGCTCTTAGGCAACCCCACACACGCTCGGAACTAAACCAGTTCTCAATGGCGCAGCACAAACGACGGTAATTTCTACTATCTGACCAAAATCGCAAGCCGCTCAATTCAATTGTTGCTCCTGCGTTTTTTCCTCCTTTCAAATTCAATTGTTGGGTGGTTTTACTGTTGCGTTTTCATGCTGGAAGCAGTTAAGCACTGTACAGCGTCGCCATCTACAGAGGAGATTCTCTCTCTCTTCAAACACATTCATTTTGTTTAAGTATTTAAGACGACGTTCATCATGACTTCTCTGATGAAGTTGTCCCAGTTGACAGCAGATTGAGCGGACAATTTCGAAGTGATTGCAGAGGTCCCTTGGTCCGCACCGATGCAATAACGCAACCAAATAAAGTCAACAATTTGGGCCCATGACAAATTGCCAAATTTCCCCCGGAGAGTATTTTCGGACGCGGAGTGCCATTTATGGCATTCCGAACGCCTGTAGTTTACCACATCCGCAGACGCCCTGAAGTGGAGTGACATGCGGCCACAAAACTCTCGCAGCATGCTTCTTCTGGCACAAATTTCAAGTACACCGCAAATTTCCAATCTTCAGGCAACTCGTCATTCTGGGTTTGAATGCAACTTTGCAAAATAAAAAACTCTCGTTGGACAAAGTTTTCCAGTTTACCACAGTGGAAAGAGACATGTTCACTTCAAAAGAAAAAATTCCAAAATGTGTTGTTGCTTGAGTTTCATTCAAAAACAAACAAAAAATAACAAACGACACTCTCGCGCTGAGTGCACAAAAAGAAAACATGCCTGCTCGTAGACAAAGTAAAAAAATCGCGTGCATATTGTCAAAAACCAAAAAGACGCAAGAACCGCAAGTAGTAAAGCACCACTCCTGGCGGAAAGGGGGGAGGCGCGTGCAACCCTTTTTTACGTGTTCAAAGGGTTAAAAGGTGCTAAAGGGTTAAATTTCCATCGATTTTTGATTTTTTTTCGACGTTTTTAATGGGTTTTGATTGATTTTATCGAATATTGGACTGATTTTATTGAATTTTAATGAGTTTTGATTGATTTTTTTGAATATTAATGAGTATTGATGGATGGATTGACAGGTGTTGCATACCAAGTACCCAAAGGGTTGATTGGAATTTCATTCCGAGTGGCCAAAGGGTTTGGTTTGGTATCCAAAGGGGTTGACAGGTTTTTGATGGATTGTGGGTGTGGTGAATGATGGATGGGTTGCATTGTCAAAAAAGGGTTATCCTTCGAAATTTGGGGGATGGTGGTGAAAAAATATGGCCCGTCACATTCCTTTTTTACCTAATTACTAATTTTCTATTGTGTTTAGAAACACCGGACTTTTTTTATTTTTTTCGATAAATATTCTTCCTAATTAACATTATTGATTCAAGATGCTGATCAGTACTTACCGTTCAGGTCACCAAAGGGGTTATTGTCAGTGACCAATGGGTTACAGGTGTAAACTTCAAGGTGTTTTCTTCCAGAAGTGTGCCATGATGTTACTTACCATGTTTGTTACTTCCCTACCCCTTTTATCCCGTTAATTCAATTATCCACAATTTTTTAAAAATAATTTTTAACCCTTTCCAAATTTTTTAAAATTAATTTTTAACCATTTCCAAAATTATTCAAAATTTTTTTATTCAAAAATCCAGTTTTTTTCAAAATGAAGTTAATTTTAAGCTAATTTTTTTTTCATTTAAAATGTTCATCCTTTCCAGTTTTTATCAAAATAATTTATCATCATTTCCAAATTAATTCAAAAAA
>JAHWFO010054256.1:6030-19079 GCA_023313115.1 Rhysida immarginata
AACGACTCGTAACAAGGTGCCATGACTGAATATCACGAGAAAATAATAATGGTTATTGGTTTACTAGCACGTGCCTTAATGGTGCCCTATGGAACCATTGGAACTTTCAATGCTAAGATATGGCATGTAATATATCAAACGACTCGTAACAACATGTAATGAGTGAATATCACGAGAAAATAATGATAATGGTTATTGGTTTACTAGCACGTGCCCTAATGGTACAATACAGAATTTATAGAACTTTTAATGCTAAGATATAGCGTGTAATATATCAACCAACTCCTTACGCGTTATTAGATCTTTTGTTATCCATAGCTTATTTGAATCAAGAGTATAGTACTCTTAGGCTTAATGGTATTTAAAACTCATTACTAATTAATTTATTAGTAGTTAAACGCTTGCTTCAATAAGAGTTTAGTAATTTCATATGAAAGTCTAATAGATGCTTACACATAACGCTTCAGCAATTGAGGCTCACTTCGTTTAACATTATGTGAGAATTCTTACAAATTAAAGAACTTTTATTTTTTTAAGTGTATGAGTAATAACTTCACTCTCCATTTACCTTTCATTCTTCAAGTTTATTCTTTTAAATTCTCTCTATACGTTAGCCTATTTAAATAGTAATTTACAATTTAGTTTTCATATTTATTTATTTACTCTCAAGTGTTTTAAAATGTTGGTTAATTCTATATATCCATGTACGATGCTATAAATAGAAAATGTGCTCCCTTTATCCGCTTTGGCGGTAAAATCATTCTTGTTGTTTTTTTGTTTTTGGTTATTTTGGCATTCACAATTGCGACTTCAGATCATTAACATGATGGTATTGTTTATTTTGCAGTGTGAACTTCTACTTTGTGATATCGATGATTTTCTTACCTGAAATCACGACTTGTTTATTCCTGCGACTTACATAAACAGTGATGATGATTCATTAAAAATACCTAGCTAAAGTGCCGGCGAAGTAGGCATTCTGTGATGGGTAATGATACGTGTCACCATTGGTGGTCTGTTATAAGGTTGTTTCGACTCACAAGGGAATCCCTCGAACGTGTATGTCACAGATTTCCACCAAATTGAAATATGTTACTCAATTGAAGCTACAATAGATGCTTGCAAAATAAGAGAGTGCGGATTTTTGTTTCTTTCAAAATAAACCACGAAAACGAAAAAAATTGAGCACACATATTCATACAAGGACTCCATTGTTAAAGCGGTGTATTAATGCGCTTAACGGAACTTCTTTCTTCCACTACTCACAGCAATAAGCACGAATCCAATTCAGATGAAATAGACAGCAGCAATGGCAATTGAATGGCTTCTCAAATTTCTAAACGAACTTAGTTTTTAAAAATAGATTATTACAATTAGCTAATTGCCTTCCATTAAAAAATGTCTAGAGTAATTAATAACCATTTCATTAATTTATTATTTCATTTTATTAAATAATTCGGTAATCAAACACGGGGTGCATAGTTGCATTGGTGAGGGGGTATGTATCGCGGTGCTTTATAATTTGAAATAAAAATAGTATTCATGGATGCCCACCTCATCTTATAAATTATTTCGAGACGAATAATTGTACAGCAAAATTAAGGTTTTAGCTTAATAACAGTGCTCTAACTGCAATTCTTTGGCGATCGCCGCTAACAAGTTTGCTTCCCCTCTTTCCGCCATGTTTTTTGAACTCTGCGCACTTCCGGGGCGCTTCACTGCCGTGCTTGCGCGCAAAAAAAGGCTATCTGGGGTTCTTGTCAGTAAGACATTGAACAATCAACACATGGTTGTGGCCATGATAGGGAGCAAAGTTCATAGTTTTTTGTTGTTCTAGGAAGCTTAATACATTGTTTAAGACGAGGTGGCAATACCAATCCCTTTTCTTCCCTGTTACCTTACTTATAGCCCTTAAATCGTAAATTCAATCACTGGTAAACTGTCAACTACTGGTACATTTACCCTACTTTGTTTTACTTGTGAATTACCCATGGTGTAGTCTAATAAGTTAGTGCATTCGAATATTATAATTCTTGGATCATTTATGACCCCCTTTATTTTAGCAAACAGGTATTACTTATTTGACGTCAGTAATAATAATTTGTAATAACTGTGAAAATCGCTGGTAACAGTTTCGAAGGTTCGAGAGTAACAGTGATTGCCTGTGAAATATCACTATCGGTGAAAACATTATGGGACCCCGTGACTACCATACCCAACTCGTCTCTTTTTAATAAACGCTCAGTAACGCTTGATCATTTGAAATTAAAAGATTTTCGGATTATTAATAATTTAATTGTTTAAGGATTTTAAGAGTTTTGGAAGCATCTATAGTATGATCAGGAATCTTTAACCTATTAAATTATGCTTCATGAGGTAAATTATTTATCAATTAATTGTTTATTAATATTTTATGGAATTTAATGTTAGAGACACGCATCTGTTAATTTTAATCCGTTGTTAAACTGTGTAATCAAGTGATAGAATTCTTCTAAAAAATAGAAGAGAGGCATTAAAGTCGAGAGCTTAGTCAGATTTAGTCACACCGGATGATCGTATTGTTTTTCATGGTTTTGTTCGACGTATTTATCAGAAGAGCTTGTGTGCAGGAGGAGTTATAGCCTCTTTTATCCAATTATAACAAGGAGTATTAGAGTTTCTAGAAGAGTATCTCTTTCACTCTTATTAAGAGAAGAAGACGAGTTAGATAGTTGGAATCGAACCGTCTGAATGGACAGACGAGCGAGTTAGTTAGAATCTGCCCAAAGGGACAGATGTTTTACAGATAATAAACTACAGAGGTCTTAAACATCGAGAATAGTATTAAGGCTTTTATTCCATTAATAAGTTGGCCCTTATGTTTAAAACTATAATTCTTGCGGATAAATACCCGAGAAGAACTTGTCTGTGGTAGAGTATCCCACTCTTGTTAATGCGAGTGGAGGGTGGCCCTAGGAACCTTAAAATTGGCGATTAATTTCATTTTATCAGTAGTCTTCTAAAGTCACATTCGAAGACACAGAGTACACACAACATCACAGGTAATTAGATCATTTTGACCATATACAGGGTGAACACAAAAGTCTGAACCCCCCTTTTATTTTTTGAACCGAAGCAGATATGTCAATTTTGATGAATCCAATGAATAGGAAGTTGTGGGTGGCCTATCCCGTGATGCACTTTTCATCATCCCAAATATGCAAATTAGGACACATTCAAAATTTATCTCAAAAACCGTAAGGGATAGAGAAAAAAACCCCAATTGCAAACTTGTTCAGCATGAAAAAACAAAGAATACAAAAAAATCATCCAAATCGGACCAACCAATCACCCACAATCACGTGTAGCTTTTGGCCATTTCCGGAAAGTGTAGCTTACCATCCTGAAATTGTTTTGTCTTTTGTGTGCTGAAACATGCCTTTTATTTTCTTTTCCGCATGAAAGTGAATGTGAGCATGGTAATTTATATTAATTTTTTGATTTGCATGCTTTACCTGGTGGAAATATCAACATTCAGTTTTCCTTGTGCAGTGTGACTGTTTGTAAGCTACAAACAGTTCACCACGTGATTGTGGGTGATTGGTTGGTCCGATTTGGATGATTTTTTTTGTTTTGTTTGTTTTTTTATGCTGAACAAGTTTGCAATTGGGTTTTTTTCTCTATCCCTTACGGTTTTTGAGATAAATTTTGAATGTGTCCTAATTTGCATATTTGGGATGATGAAAAGTTCACCATGGGATAGGCCACCCACAACTTCCTATTTATTGGATTCATCAAAATTGACATATCTGCTTCGGTTCAAAAAATAAAAGGGGGGGACAGACTTATGGACCACCCTGTATAATACCACCTTCATACTCCGAACATTTTCGAAAAGTTGTACAGGAGCATTTGACCTACTGAAATTTTCCCGTTCGGGCCACATATGTTCGTACATCAGGATTTGATATTTTCGGAGTCCATCTTGCATCCACAAACACAATATTAGCCTTGCCTCCTGCTCTAAATGCTGTCCAGACAATCACTCCAGACTTGTCTTCGGTTGAGTTCTTAAATCATGCCAATATGACGAATATCCGTCAGGACCATCAAGACCTAAATTATGTTCGTCAGAAAAAACTATTTCATTCCACACTTGAATCAATTTCAGTTTCTTTAGCCTACACAAGTCGGTATGAGAAGCAGTGAGCTTGGATTTCGCCTTCATGCTTTAAAGTTCATAGGAATATTTAAATTTAAGCTTCTCCACAGACTTCAAATGGGACGCAGATGACAATGGTGTTTGCAATTCATGTATAATTTCACGAGTTCACGAGAAACAGTAACTTGAATTCGCCCTGGGCGTAAGTTTTTTGATGTCGACCTGTTCTCTATTTGTTCCTTATTTATCACCTTTTTTGATGACATTTTGATCAAAATTTGTGAGCGGCGTACTTCGATAGCAAATTGTCATGTTGATTTTCCCTTGCCATGAAGATAATGTATTTTTCTTCTTTCCCTGTTAATGATTTTCCGCGAGGCATATTGCACAGAGAATTTTCTTGCGCCGATAAATTATTAGAAATACCCATTTCCTCCTATTAATGGAGTTTTCAAAGAAATTTTAAATCTAAAGTTTCAACTTGAGTTTATAAGCATACAGGACAAAAAAATTAGTCACCAGCTGTTAATAGCGCGTTGCACGTGTCTTCGCTTTAATTATGGCATTAGCGCGCTTAGGCATTGATTGTACGAGTGTATTTAGATAATCCTTATATAGCTCCAAGCATGCAGCATACACTTTATCCCGCAGGTCGGCGATATTAGTCGGATGACGATTCTTCCGCAAAATATATTGCTCCAAGTGGTTCCACTAATTCTCTGTTGGGTTCAGATCTGGAGATTTGGCGGGCCAATAGAGGTGCTGTACAGTCTGATCATGCTCGTCGAACCACTCCTTCACGGATCTAGCGCTGAAGTTATCGGCTTATAATTGGCATTGTCCAGGTCATTCACAAAAGGCAGCAGTTGTCCATCTAAGCACCTGATGCTAATTTCAACGAGAGAATCCCTATTCCTTGTACTGAAAACTTGCCCACAGCATAACGTCGAGCGTCATTCGAATAAAAACAAAAAACTTTGATTCATCCGACCAAATCACGCGTTTCCAGTTGTCTACAGTCCAGTTTTGATATGGCTTACACTACTCTACAAGAACTTTCTTGTGAGCTGGAGTGAGCATCGAACGCTTGCGAGGTAACCGGCTCCAGATGTCTATTTAATGCAGCTGCCTCCTTGAGGTTCTTTCAGAGTCTTGTCTAAGCAGACCAATATTGACTTCCTGCAGCAGTTCCTGTCTGGTTTGAATGCTGTTGGTTCTGACCAGGCGCGATATTCGTCTTCAATCCCGTCCAGTCAGCACCGTCTTCCGACCACTGTTTCGACGGTACACCATTTATTGAACTCACGGATGACTAAGTGCTTTGATACTCCGGCAAAGGTACCTACCATAAAATTTGAATTATAATGAGCACTTGTGTATAATGGGCATGTAATTTTTTTGTGGGTTTTGGAAAAACTTTGCCGTGTATAATGCGCATCCGTGTATTATACGCACCCAGATTATTGTAAAAACGATTTCTTTAACCGAGCTACCTTTATCCTTTTCTTTGGAATCAATCAATCATAATTATTATACGGGATGCCCTTTTGCCCGCTCAAATGCTATTGTCCCTTTTTGCTGCTAACATACGTCTATAACATACCGGGTGGGCAAGAAATAACGTGAGGTGTTCAGAGCTCGCTAGCGGGAATTCTATTAGGCCAAATGCAGTACATTTTGGTGTATATACTTAGTGGAACATCCAGTTTGGATTTCTGCAAAAAAAAAAAAATAGTACCAAAAAGTCGCCATAGGGGGCGCTTATTTCAAGAAAACAATGAATACCTAATTGTCAAATGAACAAATACCGTACAAACCAACTTTAGTAACAACAATAAACAATGTTTTATTTTTAATTACAAATGTGTTTCAATATGACCACCAGTGTGCTGTTCCAATAGCTGCATGCGGTACACGACATTTTCTACGGCAGCTCGCAGCATATCTGCATTAATTAGTCTGATATGTAACGTTATTTGATCCTTTAAGGTTGAGAGGTCAGGAACATGTGCTTGATACACAAGGCTTTTCAAATATCCCCATAACCAAAAATCACAAGGGTTGAGATCAGGCGACCTGGGTGGCCATACCATGGGAAATGCACGACTAATTATTCTGTTGTCTGAAAAACGTTCTCGCAAGATCTGCTGCACCTGACGTCCGATGTGCGGTGGCGCACAATCCTGCATAAAAATGGTAGAATCCAGACAACCCTTTTCCTGCAATCGTGGTATCATAAAATTCTCAAGCATATCGGCATACCTGGCAGAATTGACGGAACAAGTCACCGGTCCACGAGGACGGATTTCTTCAAAAAAGTACGGGCCGATGATGAAAGAAGCAGTAAAGCCGCACCAGACTGTTAGTTTCGGTGAATGCATAGGAGTTGGCAGACACACTTGTGGATTTGATGCAGCCCAAATACGGCAGTTGTGGGTATTGATATCACCATTCAAATAAAAATCTGCCTCATCACTCCATAAAATTTGCCATGGCCATGCATCATCCACTTTTATACGTGCTAATTTTCTCAACGAAAAGTCAGTTCGGGTACGTTCATCTCCAGGAAGCAATTGTTGAACAGGTGTGAGTTTATAGGGATAAAATGTCAATATCTTATGCAATATTTTCCTCACCGTCGAATATGGGATATCTGTTTGGCGTGCTATTGCGTGTGCACTGCTGGTACCCTGCATAGTAGTCATCTCCTGTTCCACAACAGCAGTTGCAACTTCTTCAACGTGTTGCTGCCCGATTCGTTTGCGTCCCCGGCCTGGTTGCACTCCTTAGAGTTCCGGTAGATTCAAATCGTTCAATCATTTTCCGTAAGTTAGTTATGCTCATCGGTCCTCTTCGTAACGTTTTCAAAAATGGTAGAATCCAGCATTGTCGCTCTTCTAATAAAACAACTTGACTAATAACGCCCGGTCAGGCAGAGTAAGCGTCATCGTCAGGCCATTCGTTCGTGAATGATGGGAAATCCTCAGCCTTGCCTTTTATTGTCATGATTGCTCAACACGGAACGCGCTTATGCAAAACTACATGTTCCACTAAGTATATACACCAAAATGTACTGCATTTGGCCTAATAGAATTCCCGCTAGCTAGCTCTGAACACCTCACGTTATTTCTTGCCCACCCGGTACATAGAAGCAATATTTAAAAATTTGCACCTATAAGCCATTAGGCTAGATCAGTACCTTTGTTTATGAAATTAACGTTGTCACTATTCCGTTAAGATCGATATTTTAATCAATTTATGAGGCTTTAAGCTTTAAATTTTTACCTACTTATTCTAAATTAAAGTTTTCTCTAACCAGGACAACGTTAAAAATATATAGAGAAAAGTAATTCTGAGGTTTTATGTTGTGGTTATCCTGAGAACACTTAAGCAGATTGAAAAGTCATAGCAAACTTTCCAAGTTGCATACATGCTGGCAGCATCATAAATTTATTTAATCTCTACAAGTTGCTTTTGAACATTTATTGGCTCTCCCAGGGAGGATGCGTAGGGCGGAATTTACAAAAGTTTAATGTGAGAGGCCTTAGGGAATATGGAACAAACTTTTTTAAAAACAAAAGCACTGTACACAAATGCTTGTTTATGTTACACGGAATTTTACGCTAAAGAAACATACAAAAAGTTATACTAAAATGTGTGGCGCATTATTATTAGAGTGGCCCTCGCTAGTCGGAAATGAGAACTAGTTTATATATGCCTTCCAAGCACTCTCTAGTTCCGGCTATTTCTTATTAAATTTTTAATAGGCATTGAAGTTAATAATTTATATCTTAACTCCTTCTGACTAATAAACTTTTTTAAAACCGACAGCTTGGTCACCATGTCAAAAAAGATTTCCCCGTCTATAATTAAGTTGAAATTTTGCCAACATTTTTGCTCCAGAAATTTTTCTGACATAAAGCTCTAGGGCAACGGACTAGTTACAAGAAGGTCATGAAATAAAAATTGTTCACGGACAAATATATACGAGGGTGGGCTGAAAAGTAATTCCTCCATGGCTGTAACTTTTTTATTTTTTTAACCGATTTTCAAAATTCTTTTTGCATCTGATACTCACATTTCTCCTCTATGTAATGCACTATTCACTTTTCGACATAGTCTCCATCCCTTTCCACGCATTGTACCAGCGCGTGACTAGTCGGGTGAACCCGTTGTCGTCGACACGAGGATTGAATGGCAGCTTTGGATCCTCTTCTGCAGCACGATAACGCCCGTCCGCACACGATCGCCACGCATCAGAGGGGGTTGCAGCGCCTACAGTTCAAAGATGAAAAACTGCAGTTCAAAAATGAAAGACTTTGCACCTTGCGACTTTCACCACTCCCCAAAGAAGAAAGAGCACCTTAAGGGGCTTGAGTTGCGTTCTGACGACGAGGTGAAACCTGCCGTTCGGTCTTGGTGTCGACAACAACCCCGGAATTCCTCTCCGACGGGTTCACCCGACTAGTCACGCGTTGGTACAATGCGTGGAAAGGGATGGGGACTATGTCGAAAAGTGAATAGTGCATTACATAGAGGAGAAATGTGAGTATCAGATACAAAAAGAATTTTGAAAATCTGTTAAAAAATAAAAAAGTTACATCCATGGAGGCATTACTTTTCAGCCCACCCTCCTATTTGTTATTCTCATACAAATGAACACAGTTAAGTAAAATAACCCTGATAATCGTATGTTACAACGCATTTCAAGCATTGTTTTTTACAGGGTGACCCCCAAACAATATTTTTGTTCAATTTATTGCTGGTATCCTTCAGGACAAATTCTTCGATGATATACATGTATATAAGTTGTAACATGCTCTTTACATCCTTGAGGTTTCAGGATAATTCGTCAAGTATTTTTCTAGATTTTCGACAAAACTAATAAAATCGAAAGTGTGCAATTACTTTTTAGTAGAGTATATAATGGTATAAGTGGAATTATGTGCAAATTATAGTTTTGGTACAGTGTTTATTATAGAATAACAAAATTAAACGTATCATTGAATAGGAAAATTTTAAAAGGTTACTTATTACATACAATGATCCAAGCATTCAACTGTGTCTAGCAGGCGAAGTCTAGTTCTTGACATTACCTAGGACAGCATTTCCAAATCGATGGTTTCAATTATTCCCTGAGATTTTTTTCCTGTAAGGGTATTTGAAGGACACTGTTTATGTTCCACTTATGCCCAGTTATGAATAGTTAAAAACTGCTGCTATGGAAATAATCCTTTAAAAATCTTATTTAATGATGTTTTTCTAGAAGGGTCGTACAAATGAAAACGAAAATTTGCATGGATGAAAAAAAGACAACGCGTAGGATCTTGTTTTCAACAATTGCGAAACCCTACGTGCAAATTGAACAGTAGGTTGCAAGTATTGCATCACGTGAGAAAGAACGATAGCTCGTGCTTCGAAGCTCTGCGAGTGATCGCTTCGTCCAAACAACAAAATCCCCGAAAAAATCAAAACCAATCTCAAACAGCACGGGGAAGGATCGTGTTTTTTGATCGCAAAGGCCCGATTTTACTGGACATTCTTGAAAAAGGCACCACAGTTAACGCAGCACCATATGGGGAAACATTGAAAACACTGCGCGCGGGCATCAAATGCAAGCGTCCTGGGTCGAGTTTTTGGACTTGACATTGCGTCGCTCTTACGTCAAAATTGCGTAAGATCAGAGCAATTACCATCGGAAAGCTTTGATATTACGCAATTTTGACGTATGAGCGATGCTTACTAAACCGCGATCTCATGTCCAAAAACTCGCCCCTGGACTTCTTATAGAATGAGTGCTTCTTCTCCACGGTATCCGGTCAATTGCCACCCAGTCAACTGCCACCCGGACAATTGCCACCCGGACAACTGCCACCTAGGACAATTGCCACCCAAAAATGCTCCAGACAAGACTCTAATTTAGTTAGAATGCTTTACTTTAGATTTTGAACGAAGTTTTAAACTGAAAACTTGAAATTTCAAATTACAATGCAAAATATGAAAAATAAAATTTTTTCACTTAGAGGGTAATAGAGAGATTTAGTGACGAAAATGTTGAGGTAAATATAAATAAAGAAAATAAAATCTTCGGGGGGGGGGGCGGTGACAACATTCGAATCTCCATCCTCACTGATTATTCCATTCGACGGTTTTTAAATATGCTATTCTATTGTGCTGATTTTGTGCAGAATTCTTCATTAAACTCCATTCCTCGTTTTCAATTACATAAAATTATAGCATATAAGTTAACTCCATGAAGGAAGGCAGACTACTTCGAGAGATCTCGAAAAATTGCCATTGGAGTTATACACACCTTCAGCAATTAGATAACGAGTCGGAATAAAAAATATTTCGACTATAATAATAAATAACATTTTTATTATTGTCCTCGGTGGCAATTGTCTTAGGTGGCAATTATCCTAGGTGGCGATTGTCCTAGGTGGCAGTTATCCGGGTGGCAGTTGTCCTAGAACCCTTCTCCACGACAACGCGCGTCCTCACACCTTGACGGCAACAGTAGGCCTCATCAAAAAGTTCAACTGGGAAGCAAGGGAAAGGGTGTGATTAAAAATTAATAGACTAATGTGTTGTTGCTCTACAGGGTAGTAATTGGAAATTTTTCTGTATCTTTAATAGTTTTCGAGTTAGCAAATGGATGACCTTAAATTTGGGATCAAAGTCAAATTTGAGTGCGGTAATGATATCCCCAACCCATTTGAGTGCGGTAATGATATCCCCAATATTACCTATAAACCACACCCATCTGATCTCGCCTACCTGGCAGCTTTGAGATATCTACCATGTTACCAGACTATTTGGACACCCTGTATAGTTCAAATGTTCATCTACGTATTTGGTGTTTTTAGGGTAAAGAGGATTTCCAACTTTCGAATCGAGGCGTGCTCTTTCTTTCATGTCGAGGGCTATAACAAACGTTCATGAAGACATGTCATAACAGCATTTAGTGACGGCGATAGCTAAAATTACTAGAGCAGACACAGCGATAATCGTAGTGTCCACGTAGCGGAACTTTTCCTTAAATTTCCTGAGAGTGTAATTCTTGTTGATTATTGTATATTTCTGGACAAGTGCCCATTTTGTTCCCTGTCTTTCCAGGAATCACCTCCCTATCATTAAAAGACGTATGTCTGTGCCTAGAATTTCCTTGTAAGTCTCATTTAAGTGCTCTGGTTTTAGTTCACACTTTAAGCTAATTGGACATCAAATCAGAGGATATCAAACCCAACAAATACGTCCTTGAATTTAGCTCTGAATAAGGCATGAATTTAAAATTTAGCTATCGTTAGTTATCTCCTATTCAGTGCAGTGCTATTATACGGAAATCCGTCAGACAAACAGACAAATGACGGCTAAAGTTTCATATTACCCTTGAATATGCAAATTTTGTTATTAAATTAACAATTCACTGAATATTTATATTTAAGCTTTCAGAAAGAGTTGTTCTTTGCAGAATTCCAACTTTTCTTTTCCACCTTTGGGAATGCTCCACAGAGCTTTACTTTTCCACTATTAAAACCAAGAAACGCCAGACACTCTTTAGAAGCGTTGGAAATCATTTTAACAATGAAAATAAATTGCTTAACATTTAACGACTGCATTTTCATTCGCTGGATTCTTAACGACCTCTCACAAACTGACGAAGACGATTGGATGGGAACTGTGTCGTTTTTAAGTACGAGAATCATATCAAGGATCTGAGAGTTTTATTTTAATTTTTAGATACTTTCAAACGAGTTGAGAGAAGCATTAAGAATGAAATTATATTTCTCATACGCTTGTCTAAAAGGGAAAAGGAAAGAGAGCTACTTTTATGTCTTCAACAAATGAATAAGTCTTGACTGGGATCTGTATTTTTGTGCGTCTTCTTTAAACTTTCTGCAATTCCTTAAATCGAGTGGCTTCGTGCTTTCTTTCTTTTGAAACGAGTGTGGATGTCTTTTTTTTTTATTTCTTTTATTTCCTTGTGAGTCACGGCTGCGTGGATTGCGAAGAATTTTTTGGCGTTGGCAAACGCAGCGAGTTTAAAAAAGCGTGACGGGAAAAACAAAAAGGAAATTTTCGACTCGAGGAAATTCTTTTTGCCTTATCTTTATTTTCCGTAATTAGAAAAAGAAGGAAATAAAACAAGGCGTCATCTTCTTCTCTTCTTTGTAACGCTTTAATTTTGAATCGACTCTAAATAGGTGCAGGGAAGAACATCTTTGCATAAATCTAAGAATTACTGTATGAGCGAACTAAATTGTTCCATAAAGAATTTTTATCTAAAGATTAAACTACCAAAGCTGCTTTTTTGGAGTGATAAAGGTTTGTGGATGTAAATAAAAGAAAATAGAACTAGTTCAAAATCACAATTACATCATAAAAATAACATACGAGCAAAATAACCGATATTTTTCATGCTTGGTTTTGTTTAAAGTGAAATCTAGTTTACTAGGTTGGTCTATTTTTAGCCATTATGTATTTGATAGTTGCGTTATTATTTTTTTTAGTTCCTTGATGACTTGATAAATATTTCAAATTTACGTGATTTACGACTTCATTTAAAACATGGCATCAGTAAATCCGGATGATCGAAGATCAGAAAAATTTTCAAAATAATGAGATATATAAAGATCTTGGAAGTATTTTATAAGCTATATTTCAACGAATATGAGATTAATAATAACTTCCATAATTTAATGATAAAAATAAATAAAATAAATTTTATTATATTATAATTAAAGTTACGTTTTCAAAAATTGATAATTTGAAAACTACTCGTCAGAATGACCTGATATTTTAGCAGAACAATCGTGGGGCAATGGAATTTTGTTTGGCGAAGGGAAAAAAAATAGTTCCAAAATCTGCCGATAGATGGCGCTGGCAGGGTTCACATTGTCTGGAGATA
>JAHWFO010054257.1:0-10555 GCA_023313115.1 Rhysida immarginata
AGTTGAGTATCGATTACTTTTTTTACAGAAGTATTTATTATTCGCGAATACTTGCTAGTATCGAAAGTATCGATTACTCCCATCACTACTAAGAATCAGTGTTGACAGATTTAGTATTTTTTATACAAAATTGGTACTCTTTTGAAGTATTTTTCGCATCTAGTAGGTTTTTTTACTATTTTTGAATGTTTGGTAGATTTTTAGTATTTTTAGTTTTTTTTTTAGTATTTTATTCATTTTTGATTAGTTCACGCTAAATAAGAACGAGGACGAGACGAGAAGACCAACGGAAAACCTGACTCTTTGAGGCGTAATTACGTCATATCGTTGTTCATTTACTGGATACAGTAGCCAATCCGGTTACGAAATTGGGCGCTGCCCTCCCATTGGTGCTTTATAGTATATATAAGCAGATAAATAAAGTACTAGTCGTACTATGCTTTAAGGCTGTTTTTTCTACAGATCTTATTCTGGAAAAGCCCTTTTCAGGGCTAGCAGTCTGACTATTCTTTACTTATTATTTTAAATTTATCATAATGCCAGACTCAGGCAAAGCGTTAAGTGGCATTACAAGCCAAAAAACAAGTGATGGTAAATATACGTATGGCGAGATATATAAAGATGCCTGTAAAGATTACAGATTCGAAGCTTTTGATGCTATAATTAAGGATAAGCTAGAGGTTTTGCGCCAAGAAATGTGCACTAAATATGATAATTTACAAAGAAAAGTCGAGTCACTAAAAGGGAACATAACTGAAATCCACGATAAAATTGCTAATATGAATGCTGAAATATCTGCAGCACGTATTGAAGCCAACGAGAACTTTATTAAGTTGGAGCAGTTCCTCAAAGATCAATTCTCTGCTCTGTCAATGAAAGGTAATCAGCCTACAGGTGAAACTTCTGACTATCTAAGTGTGAATCCTCAGCCTATGGAAATTATCCCCTCCGGCTTAGGGAGTAATGATAACGATGGCAAAGACCCGATTAGTACAAATCGCAAACGGCTATACAATGATACGGATAAATGGATACCTGCAAAATCTAAAAAGGCTAAAAAAGGGTTGAAAATTGACAACATTAAGGATGTTGTTGATATAAATGATACAATCGCTGTTGCTTTTCGAGAAAACAAGTCCGAACAGCGAAAAAATGTTGAAAAGCCAAATACCAAGAGCAGCTCCTATATTCCGCCAATCATAATACGAACTCACGGTCAGCCAATCAAGCAAATCCTGGGCGAGATTCAAAAGCATGTGGCGATTAACCAAATTACTGTACACACAGGCAGAGCAGACACGATCAAAATAAGGTGTCATGATGAGGAAACGCATAGTAAATTGGTGTCTGGCATTAAGGCTGATAACGTGCTAAAGATTCAGCATCATCAACTTAAATCGGAAAAAGGTGCTCAACGCTTGCAACTAGTACAGTGCTCTGCTCTGCGATCTATCCTCCCGTGACACAACAGCTGTGCAGCGCTTCCACTTAATACCGTGTGCATCCGTATTTACCCACGAATATACAATAACAACAGGCTTCATTAAGACCAACTCTGATGGCTCAGCTTTACAAAAAAAAATAATAGCAGGCCTGATCAGAGTCACAACTTGTGACACGCATCTATGCTACAATACACTACAGGGTAGCAGGTATACAGTTCCTCCTGACTGTTACAATCAATTACACTTACGTCAAATCGTGAAACACAGGTAACTTTACAGTTTCTATCTCCATATGATGCCACAGCCGCCCCAACCCCCCCCCCCCCCCCGGGGGGGGGGGGGGGGAGAAAGAGAGAACTGACGAGCAAAAATTGCTAGCCTTCATCAAAACGTTTAGGAACATCAGTTCCCGCCTACAAAACCACGGTAAATAAAGAAAAGGAAAGTTCTCACCATGTATCTCGTCGTTTTCTTATCTTAGGAGAGGCGCACGACGAAGGGCCGATATGCGTTCCTCCGCTTTTTGAATGCGCGCCTTGACTGCGTTCCAAAACGGGTATACACTTATGTTGCGACCGCAAAACAAAAACAAAATAAACAATGTTTGGAAAAGGAAAGATACGTTAACAAACGATTCAATTCATCTTAGCCACTGCATAATAATAGTTATTAGCACCTTTCATAAAAGGGCAAGCTTCAACATCGACATTACGATGCCTGATCGTCCACTTTCGAAGCTTGCTTCTCTTCCACAACACACGTCCGCTCCCATCAAAAAGCAAGCGCGCAACCAAAAATAATAAAAGAAAAATGCTCTTTTTGCAAAATTTTACCCGCTGCAACCAAAAATAATAAAAGAAAAATGCTCTTTTTGCAAAATTTTACCCGCTGCAACAAAGCCCTCCGACATCGTCAAAAGACATTGTTACAAATTTATGAAAAACACAACTTTTATAATACAAGCGAAAAAATATTATTCACTGCTAATTACTAAATTAAGAATAAAGCAATATTAAAAATAAACGTCAAACAGTTAACAATGCCTATTCAACAAAATATATTGCAAGTGACTTTTCATTCTTTTCGACGTAGTCTCATTAAAAATTTCATGCTTTCCGCAATGATCGATATTGGTGCATAACAAGTTACGAGAATTTATGCCTTTTTATGTCGTTATGTCTACATTTTGCTTTTGCAGAAGTAAAACCGTCTCAAGTGAATTTGGGAAGCCGACTCAGCTTCTTTTAACTTATTTACCCGACAGTGTTTACCAGTTTGACCCAAACATTCCAATTTACGGAGATAAAAGGAACGCAGATTTTTCCTATATCTCGTTACGAGACTTACATGCATCACACTCCAAATATTTAAGTGCCGACTCAGTGCTACATTTTTGTATGATACCCCGCTAACTTACAGTGTTCCTTCATACAAATCTAATTTGTCGTGTTATATTTGGCGCTCAAGTGATCTTACTGACTGTGTATATAAGTAAGTGTAGTGAAATGGTGCTTATCGTATAGTTTAATGCATATCATTATAATTGGTGCTTAACATTACATGTTGGTGCTCATCAAGATATGTTGGTGTTTATCATAATAATTTGGTGATTATCATTATTTGGATGCCTGTGGATCCCCATACCTAAGGGTTAACCAATTTATTTAGTATTTCAACCTAATTCTTACCTAAATTAGTTATTTAGTGCTAAGATTTTTCATTTTGCAATAAATTATTCATTACTTATACTTTTAGTCCCCGCCTTATGTCATTTTATATCGCTTTCCACTATGCACTATCTATTTACAAAAATATTCATGACACAAGCAAATAGATGAAGAGTTTGAGGTGGATGCAGATATACCTATGATACTGATGGGCGATTTGAATTTATACCAAATGAAACGAAGGAGTATTTGAAATTTATACGCATCACAAAAGTGTAATGTTATTGAATAAAGTAATGTATCTTATAATTTTGTTTTTTTCGCCAAAAAAATACACACCAACAGTAACCAAACCAGTAATCAATAGTAAAATACTACCAATAGTAAAAAATTTTCATTATTAGTCTCTTAAGAAATTAATCCTCTTAACCTCTAAGCACAATTTTACTGTAATTCTATGCTTGAGTTACAGTCATTTCGAAAGGTAATATCCACTGAAGAGGTTTTACTGTTTGGATAACAATGACCACCATTGGCTTGAAGTTTCTTCTGCAGGATGCAAGTGTGTATACCCTTAATATTTCAATCATTTATGCGCCATTTTTACGTTTTCTACCTATAAGAACAAAAAACATCGCTAAAGAGGCCAAATTTCTTATATTTATTCTGAACTTAAGACATTAACATTAATTTTTTCCATCAATTAAAAAAATCCACTTTTAAGGTATATCTCAATAGCCATAATATAACAAACTAAAAAAAATCTGAATTTACTCTTCGATACAAAATTTACAGTTACATTTTTTAAAATTTCGTAGATATCATCTATAAAATTTTATGAAATCCTTTCTACATCATATACAGTAATCTTTAAGAAAATCGTTAGGAAAAATAAAGATTTAAGTTTTTGATTAAAAAAATCATTATTAATTTTTTACAAATGCCACTTAACGAGAAAAGAAAAGTTCTTTGGAAGTTTTCCACTGAAATAAGGAAACAAAAATAAAAACTGATGGAATATAAAGAAGGAAAAATGACGAGATTTCACAAAGAAATTGGAGAGATGAAGAAGAGAAGGCAAATAAAAGGCTATTTATCCTTTAAAAAAAAGCGAAAGAAGAAGCAGAGATTAAAGTGCGTTTAAAAAGCAAATAGAAAAGTAAGAGGTAAAATGATAATTTCGAATGATTTAAGTTCTGGCGCCAGGAAAGCATTAAAACTAAATGAGGGAACGAAGAAGTTGGAAACTTCCATGTTGTCATGGTGAGTTACGGCAGCCGACAAACACCATAAATTTAACGTTGGTTTGAAACCATTTCCACGCAAACATTAGGGAAACTGCTTCACCACTATTAATACGATAGTTTCCCGTCGAGTCAAGAGGCGCCCTTACATTTGCTCACAGTGAACACGCTGCAAAGAATTACTTTTTTTTTCTTGTTTTCCTCATTTTTCTCTTCTCCGCTTTACACTGCATTTTACAAAAATAAATCTCGAAATTTTGAAAGACCAAATTATCGAGAATAAAGTAATTCTTGTAAATCTTATCGTAGAGAATATTAATGTAATTTTATATTAAATTAAATATCTTAACGTTTTTGAAATTTATTTAAAATATGGCCTAGGATGTATTTAATTCTCAGCTTTTAGAATAGCAGTATTTTTTCGTAAGAATGGTTTTATTTGGGTAGCTACTCTGTCCAGAGATAAAAACTGGGTTGCCCATTTAAATTTGTAATGTCTTTTAAATAATAAATACAGCATATAATAAGCAATGAGAAATTAATAAATGAAAACTGAAGTTAGTTTTTCAACTCAAGGTCATGATATTATTTGGATTCGAACCAGGAACCACGAGTACTACACTAAACGCCTTTACCAATGGTGCTATGACAGACACGGTACAGAAAGGCTTGATACAGAATTTTTCCTTCTATTTTTTTAAATAATATAAAAAATAATAATAAGCAATATATTGAGAAAATTTATAATAAAATGCTCACGCGAATCTTCTGATGATTTCTACAGGGAAATATATAATATAGGAAATATAAAGTGATGGTAAACAGTTAGTTACAAAATTTCAAATATTGGCTCTGTAGAAGTGGCCAAACGAACGGCTCATCTTCGCCCGTCTTCGCCGCGCTTAAACATGTACATGCGAATTTGAAGACGGTAAGCATAAAACTGATGTGTCATAACTCGTTTGGTATGAGTACAGAAATATGCCACCCTGGCGTTCCATAAGGAAACATAAGTACATAGTGCAGAGGATCATACCATAGGTGATTTTCTAAAAACCGACGAACCCTATCGTCTGTCCGTTGGCACAAAATCATTTCACGATGTGCACTGACTCCATTGCCAGGTAAAAATCACAGCGACGTACGAAAGCTGTCGCTAAATTGTAGGGCTGACGGTCAATAGGTTGAAAGTTTGAGATATTAATCAATACTACAGCCAGTTTCAAATGATAAGGTTCGTTACATCGGACAAACAATATATATCTCATGTCCAACAATGCAAGGCAAAGTTTGTGCAACAGTAGGAAAGTCGTGTTTGTATCAAACAAGGGTAGGTACGATTTTTATTCTTTACCGAGCTTAAACATGTATATGGCGAATATGAAGGTGGTAAGCATAAAACTGGCGTATCGTAACACGAGCAGTGTTCTTCGACTACACAGAAATATGCCACCCTTGCATTCCATACGGAAACCTTAGCACACAATGCAGAGGATCACACCATGGGTGAATTTCTAAAATCCAACTATCCCTACCATCTGTGCGCTGGCGCAAAATAATATCACAAAGTGCACTGACCCCACTGCCAGGAAAATACTAACAACGTCTGAAGTTGTCAGTAAATTGTCGACGGTAAATTGTAGGGTCGACGGTCAAACGTTTGGGGTATTAAGCAATAAAACAACCAATTCCGAATAATTAGGTTCATTACAGGCTACAACACTCAACGGGGATAACACAGGACAATTCGTTTTAATACAAGAATACCGTTACAGGCGACTGATCATTTTGTGGAGTTCGAACGTCGACAATTACTCATTCGCCCAGCTTATGCAATGTCAATTAACAAATCCCAGAGTCAAACCTTAAACAAAATTAGTATATAACTGCTTACATAGATATATACTGATACTCCGCCTTCATTTAGCCTTGAAAGGCTCGGATAAGACGGGCATCTCAGCTAGTTTCTAGTTTCACCTGTTAAGCATTTTCAGGATAACGTCTAACCCCGGCCTGGACGCGTAGAAGTTACCTCATCATCGGCGTCCTAGCACAACACCACGGACTGTAGATAAAGAAGGAATGCACACTGAAACGTCATACATTGTTACTTCATTATCAAAAGGCCAAACATAAGGTTAGTATTGGTAGAAATTACGGTCTACAGATATTCATGGTCATCGAGCTCCATTGTTAAAATGAAGCTAAAGTTTCTAGCTCCCAATAGGGCAGGAACTCTATTGAAAAGTGGCGCTGTATGTACAATCGGCCCAAAAACGCCTGTAGCGCCGCCCTATCGACAGACAGAAACTTTACTTTCATTTTCAGTTTCAATGAAAAACCTCTATCGCAGGTGACGGTCGGCCCTGGTGGGATCTATTTTCCTTAGCTTCTCGAAACAATGGAAAATGGCCGAAGCTCGATGACCATGAATATTTATAGACCGTGGTAGAAATACGACTAACAATGACCTTTTTAGAGGGATGTAACAATAAATGACGTTTCAGTGCGCAGTAGAGCATTACAGGGTGTTTCAAAATTATGTACAATAAATTTAGTGACATATTCTTCAGGTCAAAAGAAGACGAAAATGTTCTATAGCACTTTGTCTGGAAACGATTTGTTTGCGAGTAATCCAATATCATACAGTAGGGAAGCACGGTAGTTAGCGGACGATATTTTAGCAGTTCCAGCGTTTCGACCCAACACTAGGTTGAGTGGTTTGTTCCATTTAAACCTACTTTAGGGTTGTTCCATTAGTTGTGTACGGTTGTTTCCATTACTGTAGTTTCACTACTGTACGTCCAATAGGAATATCAATTTCAGAACGTTTGCGTGCTTTGACATACGCATTACGATTTACGTAAAAAAAAGTCATGTACACGTATTCCAGTGCAAATACACTGAGATGCACCTAATGTATGGTCTTGCGGACGGAAATGCTGTGGAAGCAAGAAGACTCTACCAAGAACGCTTTCCGAATAGACGTTTGCCAAATAACCGAACATTTGTATCTGTCGACAGACATTTGAGGGAGCGTGGTTCCTTTGGCCGTCAAACAGGACAAGGGCGGCCTGTAGCACATTCTCCGGATGAGGAAGATGTGATAATTGATATCATACATGATGAACCGCAGACAAGCACCCGTCGTATTTCTTCCATGGTACACATTCCGCACTCATCTGTTTGGCGCATTCTTCACCGTCAGCTTTTGCATCCATACCACCTGCAACTGGTTCAGGCACTGAACCCAACGGACTATCCACACCGACAACGATTTTGCCAATGGATACAACGTCGTCATGCTGCAGACCCTAGTTGTCTCAGCCAGATACTTTTCACGGACGAAGCAACCTTCACCCGGACAGGAATCGTAAATTCTCACAACCAACACCATTGGGCATATGCTAACCCGCATGTTACCAGAGCTCGAGCGCACCAAGAGCGTTTCTCCGTGAACATTTGGTGTGGAATTGTCGGAAATAACTTAATTGGCCCTTATGTGTTGCCGCCACGATTGATTGGGCGAACGTATCTTTTGTTTCTGCAGAATGCATTGCCAGAATTACTGGAAGATGTTCCTCTTTTGATAAGATCTAACATGTGGTTCATGCATGATGGCGCTCCAGCACAGTTCAGCCATGTTGTGCAAGCACACCTTAATGCTGCATACACGAATCGATGGATAGGTCGAGGTGGACCAGTAGCCTGATCTGCAAGATCACCCGACCTTAATCCCTTGGACTTTTTTCTGTGGGGTCATGTGAAAACGATCGTCTACAGCACAGAAGTTCCTAACATTATGGATCTGCGACAACGAATTGAAAATGCATGCCAAACCGTTCGTAATGATGGCGACGAACTCTTCCATGATATCAGATGGTCGCTCATGCAACGAGCTGAAGCGTGCGTGCGAGCTGGTGGCGGGCACTTTGAACAATTCCTGTAATTTCGAGCCACGGGTTTAGTTGGCTGTATCGCGTAAATAAATCGTTTCCAGACAAAGTGCTATAGAGCATTTTCGTCTTCTTTTGACCTGAAGAATATGTCACTAAATTTATTGTACATAATTTTGAAACACCCTGTATATGGTGCCTTAATGTGCAGGCCTTGTTTATCTTGGTGGTGCTGGCTAGCAACAATCCAATATTCATTGTCTCCATCTGGGATGCTAATATTCAATGTCTCTCCGTTTGGAAACAATCAAGGTTGTAATATTGCTAGCAAGCCGATGATCAGGTTACGTTTCCGCTTCCAAACACGGTATTATCTAGAAAAAACTCCCTTGAGCTCCCTATCAAAAATTCAGACGACTGATAAAAATTTATGTGTCTCGAAAGAAAAGAGAAAGAATGAGTATTGATCAGAGTAACTCTGCAGCTAAAAAAGAAAAATTTTACGACCATTGGAAACATCTGAACAACGGGAGTTTCGAATAGACCAAGAGGGTATACGTCGTATACTATACGAGCTTCTACGTCAAGTGCAAGGGAATCTGTAAAAGAAAGATGGGTCCAAAATATCCAGTGATATTTCCCGGTGGTGAAGATGGACACTGTTTTAGTCTGAGGCAAGTCAAGAAGAGTTTAAATAAAGTCCCGGTATATCACCTAGAATTCCTGGTTTTTGGATATTTCTTAGAATGGACGTTGTATTGATTGTGAGTTATTATTTAACCAATTTGTTTTTATAATTTAACTTCTTGAGATTATTCTGTTTAGCTACATGTGTAATTATCCTAGGCAACGCCGGATCCTCTGCTAGTAATAAAAACAAAACTTGGGATTTGATTGTGCCAACAATTGACCGGTCATGTTTGAGTCAATAATTAAAAACATTTTCTGTCCAACAATCACTTGCAGTCTTTATATATCTGTTTGAACAATATACAATCAAAGAATAAACTATAAAAAATAATGTAAACCGTAAATGCACCAAAATTCTCAATTCACTCAATCAAAACGCAATAGTTTCATCTATATCTGTAATAAAAGGTTAAGTGAATTTGGTTGTTTCAATTTGGCATAAAAACTATGGCACCTTGAACTTGGGAAATTATATTCCTTGAATGTTCTAGACCTAGTCCATTCAATATCATAAGTTTTCAAATTAGGGCTGAGTACTGAGAATAAATCTGAAATGAAAGGAAAGGTAAATAGCCGTGCGAGTGGGAGTGGAAGTGTTATTCGATCAGCTCTGTGTAGCAGCACCAGACAGCGTAATTGCTATTCTGATAGTAATAATATTAGGATCATTCCACGTCAATTCAGGCAGAAATTTTACAGTTTTGGCATTGACCTCTCGGGTTTTCATGAAATTTGGTATATACAATTGCCCTAGGAAGTTGGTAATGAATGCCAAATATTATTATTTCTTTTTCATTTTTGTGGAAGTTACGGACATTTGAAATTTTCGAAATTTGAGTGGGGGCCTTATTTATGAAGTACTGTAACTTCGCTTGTATTTTACTTAGCAAGATGTCATTGGTGGCATATGAAAGCTCGTTAACTGTAGATTCTATCTGAAGTTTTTAAAATTATATTACGCGTGTGAAAATATTTGAATTTAGTAAAATTATTTTAATTAATACAAATTTTTCAAAAGGTAGGTTTTTTTTTTCGTTAAAAAATTATTAATATCTTACTCATACTTTCATAAAAACAATAAAAAAAATTCAAAACTGGATTGCTCCGTTTTGAAGATATTAATTTTTAAAGCTTGAGCTCCAAGCAGCGAGAGTCAGGTAGTAGGTACTTGACTACTCGTACAGAGAAGGGAAAGCGTGCAACCTTGGGATCGTTCATTTATTTACGTTTTATTATTTATATAAATAGTATTATTAATTATAATTACACGAAAACATAAAATCAATAGTAGCATTACAATAATAATTATATCAATATCACGTGTGAATTAGGTGGGAATGCAAACAACACTAAATTGTGAAATAAAAATAAATATTTATTCGAAATAACCTCCTTGGTTAGATAAATACTGATCATTTGTCAGACATAAGGCTTAAGACATAAATCAAATAATTTGAACATAACAGGATCCAAGTTTGCCCGCATAACATTAAGAGCCAGCGCAGTGGATAAAACGTGGAGGATCCCACTCGCTCCTTCACGCCCAACGTCCGTCCGTCCAAAGGTAAAGTCAGGTAAGTCTTTCCTTACGTCGAATCCGGAAGAACCGTGCT